>QZGG01000090.1:0-284724 GCA_006409495.1 Sedum album
CTCAACTGACATGGTGACAGTCCAGAAATTTGACTTTCGTAATATTTGTGCATGTGCTTTGTCAGACGAGTATCTAAGATTTACCACTACAAGTTATACTCCCTCTGTCCCATAATGTTTGTCCACTTTCCTTTTTGGGTGTCCCCTAATGTTTGTCCACTTTCATTCATTCACAACCACATATTTTATCTTCCCTCTCAAATTCTTTTAAATCTTTCATTCTCAACCACACATTTTACACTCATTACTACCTTAAATACCGTGAAATATATATTTTTGGACAAACTTAAGGGGACGGAGGGAGTATTAGGTACGCATAATGTGTCATATACATCATGCATCTTCATAACTCAAAGAATATGAACACTTGTGCACTGTATTATTACTGTATACTTGTGATCTTAAAGCTAATGCTGAGGATTGAGAACTGCTAGTTACGTGTTTGATTTAGGGTTTTCAAAGTGTAGAAAGAGGCGATGAGATTTTATAATCGAGAAAGTGAGTGTTATGTATTTGTGAATGTGCGCAAACATGTATCTTTGTCTGTCTCTTTTGTCTCATCGCCGACCAGAATGCGTTGAACAATAGTGGCAGCTTTTGTGCACATCTTCGTCTCCTCTTCTCTTTGTTCTTCCTACTATCTCATTTTTATGCACAAAAACCCACACACAAGGATTGCAAACACGATATCAAAAAAAGGATTACAAACACATCTCTCTTTCTTTCTTTATCTCTCCTTGACCTCATTCGCATTCATTTCTGTATAAATATATCACACGAGATCACGGATTGCTCAGTCTCTCATCATTCAGAATCATAAATCACTCTGCCTCTCTCTTATAAAAATCTTTTTCCTAAAGTTTCCTCAAACCCTATCAGAAACAAAAAGCTTCCTTCATGGAACATCTGCAGGACAGTAGCTTGTCAGGAGGGTTCTACCTGAAAACATCAGCCACTAGAAACAGCAGCAGGAACAACTGCTCTGTTGGAACAAATAACGGTTGTCATGGTGGTGGGACTAAGTGTGGAAGATGGAACCCTACTGCCGAGCAGGTTAAGGTGTTGACCGAGCTGTTTAGGGCTGGACTTAGGACACCAAGTACTGATCAAATTCAAAAGATCTCTTCCCAGCTTAGCTTTTATGGTAAGATTGAGAGCAAGAATGTGTTCTATTGGTTCCAAAATCACAAAGCTAGAGAGAGACAGAAGCGTCGTAGAGTTTCTGATGATGAGTTTGATGTTGAGCAATTTCATGTGATGGTTCGCAAAGACGAAAAGATATCTTCTGCTAGATGTAAGCTTTATTCATTAACCTTTACTCATACAAACTACTTGAATCAACATTTTATTGAATCTTTATAAATCAATGATGTGTTACACAGTGTTGCAAGAGAGGAATCAAGGCTCCGACGACGTGGAAAAGGCGATAGAGACGCTGCAGCTATTTCCAGTGAACTCATTCAACAAATCTAACAAGCCAATAATGGATTTCAGTGTGATCGGACAAGATGACTATGAAAATACAGCCAGCAAGTGTGCTTACAAGCTTGGAAATTATGAGCTCAACAACGAGCATCCACCGTTGGATCTTCGTCTTAGCTTTGTGTAACAAAGTGTGTCTTTACTACTTATTTATCAAAAAAATAATTCAGACGTTAATTAAGTAGTATCAACTAGCTTGGGATGAATGGTGTATATTACTTATAGAAGGGCTGTTGGAAACAGTTTGAAACATTCCTTCAAGTATACTTTGTTAAGTTTCTATAATGATCTAATGAAAAATTAACCCTGGTCAAATGTACTTCACCAGTTGTACATACTCTCCACTCGTAAGTCGTAAGTACCCTAATTTTTTTGGTGAAGGAGGAACCGAGTGTATTGCTTTAAAAGATTCGAACTTGAACATTTACCCAATAGTCTACCTGCTTATCACTTGACTATCCCTTTAATACCGTAAAATATACATATTTTCAGACTAAATGGTCTTGTTGTGATATGCAAATAGGGCCGAGTAATATCGTAAGACAACCATACCTGCAGGCTGCAGCCATATCTACCACTTATAGAACATTATCTTTTGGAGGAGGCTCTCATTGCATACAGTGAAAAATATGCAAAATCATTTTTTTCTTAATTTTAATCAAGCCAAAACGATTTGTGTACATGCGACATACTGCCAGCAAGATATTCTGGGCCGACAAGATATTTGGGCCGTTTATTGGTCACAAGTCAAAATATTCAAGGCCCAAACACACGCTCGCGTCTAGGCCCGCCCAGCTAAAACTACAAATTTCTAACCATTTCGATCAACCGACTCGACTCCAAGTTATTTCTGGCAACTGAGCTCCGTACCGTTTCGATCTCTCAACCTCAATCATTCATCTTTCCGTATTTGCCGATCTTTGGTAATCAATCGTCTATAGCTCGCTGTGTTCGAATCTCAATTTTCATATGTTAATATTGTCGTGTGTTTCGTGTTTGCAGATATGTGTTTTACACATTCAGATCTGTTATACCTTATAGCTTCGAACCCTAATCATCATCCCTCAGCTTTGATTCTTAGACGTTGTGTTTGATCAATCAATTTCAGGTAATGAGATGGTCTGCTACTATTAGTTTTGTTTGTTTTCGAACTTTCTTAATTGTTGTAGTTCATAAAAAGCTTGAAAGACTTTCTTGTTTGTTGTAGTTCATAATTACCAAGTTTTGTAGAGATTAGGAACTTGTTTTTGTAGGCATATGAGGTTGCTTAACAAAATTTGTGTGAGTTAATCACCTTTTCGCTGTCTGTTCTCATTCCAAATATATGCTAAATTGATTTATAATAATCTCACTGTGAGGCGTATAGACTGTATATCAACTTAGAAGAGTAATCCTATACTTCAAATAGACAAATATATCTTGAAAATGCCCTAGCGATTTGGATGAAGTTAAAGATATAAAAGTAAGTGTCTTGCATTTATGTGCTGCATTACCAAATTAAAATATTGGTTGATAGCCTGATTGAGTTATGGGCGTTAATGTAAATAAATAATAGCTAATTCAGATACTGTGACAGTAGTTGGCAACTTGATTTTTCGGGTGCCTGGAATGTTGCTAGCTTTCAGAGATCTATGGTTGCTGTTTTCTAAGACATATATTTAGACACTAATATTAAATGGATGGTTGCTTTTTTTTCTAACACAGATGTGTAATCTATTTTGGTATTATACAAAAGGCTTGATTGACAAAGTGTATGAGAATTCGTTCTGAGGTAAATCCATTTTTTAATATTCATTTTCAAATTTATGTCATATGTTAAAACTGAACTGAAATAGGGTTTTTCCAAATTCCATAGATTGAATAGAAATTATGTGCACTGTCTTTTGCGTGTATCTGATTTTGATGTGATGGAACTTACCCTGCATCTTTCTCTAAAGGCAGATTCAGCAAGTACTGGTTTTAGAAATTTTTCTAATGGTAAAATAGCTCTATTAAAAAATATCTTTATAATCATCCATCTTAAAATAATTGGTTAATACCAGGTAAGAATAATCTGTTCAGAAGCAAGTTCGTCCTGCCTTTTTTGCAAAAAATCGCTCTTTTTGCAAAAAACTTGTATCCAGAATTATCCACATTCAATTTTAATGATGTAAAGTATCTTCATTTAGGTAAACCCTCAGTCCAAGGAAATTGAGTGGAGAAATACATGTGAAAGTGCTAGGGGAGGAGTCCACTCATTTAGATAGTGTTCATTGATTGAGTGTCAAAGTTTGTACTTACACCAAACACTAAAAGCATAGCTGAGAAGGACAATTTTTTAACCCAGTTGCTATTATTTCTGAATCGGATTTCCTAGAGACTGTCGTAAGGTTCTATGCGTAATTACTGAAACTTATTATGCTAAGCCTTAGACAGACAGCTAAATATTTGACTTATCGATGTCGGCGACTCTCCTTGGATGATTGGGATTGAAACTATAGAGGACAGAAAAAGATGGTAGAGGTAGAGAAATTTGTGAACTTTGTGATATATGATACTCTCTTGCGGCTAACAAATTAATCATCTCCCTGATAATGAAACCTGTAAAACAAGAAAACAGTTTACTACACTTTTCAACTAGATAATCTGTGTTCGGGGTCATCCTAGAGGGTAAAATATTTCTATCTCTCTGGTTATTTGCTACGCACTTGGTGTCCTCTGTATTAAAGGTGAGTCGTATTGCATAAGTTGTCAGATGCAGTAGGTGGTCCTTTTCCTTAACAGGCCCAGGTTCTGAAACTTAATTTCTGTCAACATGTAGTGTACATCTCCTACAAGGTATTATAGAGGACCATTTTTGATATTTGTAACCATTACCCTTCAGGTCTTTATACATCTCCTAACTTTCACATTTAGCAGGTTTCCTTTGAATCCAATATTGAGTTCCATATAGACTAATAGATAGGAGTTTGGCTTAAAAGGCATGAGATTTGACATAAACTACAGCTTTCACAGTTCCTAAGAGCCTAGTGCGATAAAATTTCCCTTTTTGATCATTGGTACTAGGTTAACTGCTTCTGCCTTTTCCAATTAGTAAGTGTTTTGAAGTTTGTAGAACCTAAAGTGTTATATTAATATTTTCTTCATATTGCATAAATCAGTGGCGAGTGAGATCTTAACATACTGTCATACAGGTGAGAGTTTTGTCAACAGAAGAGAATTCATGGACTACCTGAAGGGCTTGCTAATCAAGAGTGTCTTACCAGACAGAAAGAGAAAAATGGTATGTCAGCTTATACCTATTTTTTCTCACAATACTAAACATCAGAAACTGAGAGCATATCACTACTTTACTTTTTTCTTTTAATATAAAAAACCTAGTGGCAGTATATAGGCATATTCTTACATAGGAAAACTTATTGGTTCGTACTGTTTGCATATTATTTTAAGGTTCATACTTCATACTGCTTGACTTGTTCTTCATAATGCGTTACTTTTCTTTTCTGCAAAGTGGTCTTGCTTTCTATCTTGCATCCTTGATTCTTTCTAAATTAAATTATCAAGGCAGTCACAGAGCAGTTTACGCACACCTCACACCTACACGTAGCATCTAAGTCTTTGCTAAAAGTTTTCCCTAGTACTGTCATTTCCCCCTATAATGATGTAGATATACAACTGACTTGTGATCTACTATACATGTTGCTATTATATATATGAGTTAATCTGGTTAAAAATTAATTGCTGCTACTAATCCATCTTAAACGTTAGGGTAAATATTTTGTTATATTGGAGTATTACCACAAACCATAGAAAATCCTACACGACTGTAATGAAAAAATGTTTGTTTATCCAGCACACCATTAAATAAGTTTTGTTTGTAAACCAAGGTCTTAAAGATGAAAGGCTAGCCATGAAGCATGAGAGATTAACCTTCCCCAAAAAAATTCAACTAAATTACCAATCATTCAGAGTCTGGAAGCACTCCTATACGGATCATCTGTGTCTGCAGTTCCATTTCCAAATAGATCTGACCTTCAGGCTTCCAACCAAATTTCCCAGGCTGCATTAACTGAAGCCACATATTAACAGGTTTATTAGCTTCCAGCTGATCCAACTTGAATTGCACCCTTCCCACCAGCTTTATTATTTGTGAACTACTCGGATCAAGGATTTTGTCGGAGATTCGTAGCACATCGAGATGGAGAGTTGCCTCTTCCAAACTGGTTTCATCCAGTGGCATTACGAAAAGCTCCTTCCAGACAGGATCAAGGATGGAATTGCAGACATTAGGGCGGTATGCTGTGGTGTGGTACTCCACGTCAGGATTGATCCAACCTATCACTCCATAATAACGGTTGTTTGTGACTGACCTTAATTCAAGATCGATGTCTGTGGCGCAGATTATGTTGACAGACAGAACGGCTTTCTCCTCTACAATGTCCTTGCCCTTAGATTTCCTGGAGAATCTTGGTACCCGGTTCGATCTCTGACGCTTGGGCTTGTGCTGATGATCGACATCTCCTTGGTCACTCATCACGGCAGGCCGGGATTAAGAGATCTCAACCAAGTGCCTAGTCTTTTAGAGGATTTTTTTGTATCGATAGAGAAGCAAGGGGTTGCGGCGCATTTGAGAAAGATGGATACTTAGGGCTAAGGCCAGATCTAGGGCCAGATTTATGACAGATGTAGTCTTCTGATTGGGGCCCTTAAGGTAATTTTGAGGTTTACATATTACATCGTGATTTTTGTTTAATTTTCAGATTTCATTTCTCTTATTGGTCATTAAACTTTGATCTAGGTCCTTGATGCTCAAGTTCAATACACTGTTCTTATTTCCTTTTTTCAAAGTTTAGCAGCGGTTCCTGGTTACTGATGCTAATGTTTGTTTTTGATGATTGATGTGGTCAGGCAAATCCCTTGCAGCAAATGGACCATATGGTTTTTAGCAAAGAGCGGACTAAGAATGAGACTAGTGTGCAAATGTGCCAGTTTTTTGTTCCATATTGGTAATTTCAATGAAGTGTGAAAATCAGCTTTTTTAGATTTTTTGCCCAAAATGCAAATGTTGGATTTTTACATTACAGTGTGATGCATTGATACCTAATATAGCAAGGTAAACAAGGCACTCACTGTAAAGGCAATGCTGAACCTATTTTCTCAAGGTACCTGTGGGATGCATTGATACCTGATATATCAAGATTCCTCATTTCTGATGAATCATGTTTCATGAGTATGATAGTATCTTATTATCCACGCACCTTGTCATGCAGTTACTTTACTCCGTGTGTCGTCTAGAAAGCTTTCACACTATTGGCAGTTTCTCTTGCAGCATTTCTGATGACTTATCTTTGGTACTGTTGGATGCAATGCAAGGGTGCCATAAACTGTAATTTTTGTTTTGGGTTCATGTATTTACTTGCTGCCAAAGTGTGCCTACATATGCATATAGTTTGCTGTATTCAGAGTTGATTAAATCAACTCTGAACGCTCATAAAAAAACTCTGAATGGAGCGTCTGTTCCCCCTTGTGTTCTATCAGGTCAACCTAATAAAACTTGTATGCAAAATGGCTTTTAGGCAATGGCTGGCCGAACAATTACGAACATTTAAACGGTGTATTGCATATCTTTTTCAAAGTTGATAATGTTCCAAATGTCAAAGAAAAAAATGGGTAGATCCCACCACAGGGAGCCCTTCTCTGCCGAAAAACGTTAGCACTCGGCAAACATATACTGACATTTGAACATGCTATATCTGCAAACTAAGAACACAACTTTATAAACATCTAAAGTCAATAGCGCCTTGAACAATACTACCCAAATTCATCTCATGGTTTACATCTATCCAGAAGATAAATTTTAAACATCTTACTGTGCCATAAGATGAGTTTCAGTGTACTAACAATTTCAAATTCAAAAATATAAGCAGTTGATGGTATTAATCACAGTCTGTAGTTAGCTCATGCACTGACAACACAAGTGAAATGTAGTACGCAATTGCAAATACAAAGAGTGCAAGAAATTTAGCAAAATAAAAGAAAACACATACAATGCTTATTGTAGTATATCTTGGTAATGTGCCATTTACATCTGGTTCTGTCATCACACCTCTAACAGGAGGGGTTACTGCCTCTGCCGCTTAATCTAGTAGATGCATCAAAGACAAAGACTACCTAATTCTATGGGAGATTTCTATCAGATAATAAAAAGTCTCACCGGATCATACATTTGTTAAACATATTCCTCTACTCTAGGAAGAGTGTCATCTGGTGTTTACCACAATTGATCACAATTCAAACTTCAAAAAGTCAATTTGTCCTTAAAAGAAGTAGATTCGGCAAACAAAGCCCTTCTTTGTTTAAGTAAAAAGTACTCCACAGACAAATACAATCCACAGAATATAACTGCAAGCTGGGAGAACACTTGAATCTCATTTCAAACAATGATAGCTCATAATGCCTAGATCATCAATTGGTTACATTACATCTATCATACCTTTTCACATTTCGAAGATTAAAATGCTCCTAAAGGTACCAGTCTCAGACACTGCACTTGTGCCAATGAGTGTTAGTAAACTTAACACTTCCGAATTCTAAATGTGTAACCAGTAGAGGATTTATTCACAGTTTGACTAGCTACTAGCTCATGAACTGACACAACCTCCAGCAGACATGTATGCAATTGCAATTACAAAGAGTTCTAGACATTTACCAAATGTTACACCAAGTAGGAGAAACAAGAAAAACCTGAGATGATATGAAGCATACAACAATCAAATCTCTAGTGCAGCAGCAAAACCAGAAGAGTCCATCCAATACAATGCAACCAAGCCCAACCATTCTTGCTCATACCACTTGACCCAGAGAGATTGAAACCATACTTTTTGGTCATATTGGAGTAGAAGATACCCCATTTTCGATCAGTTCCATTCACTCCCGGCTCATTATCCCTGTCGAAGAGCTCATAAATGTAAGCCTCAGCGACACCCTCCCTCCTCAGTGGAGTACCAGTCCCGGACTTCAAATGCTTAACCAATCCCTTCAAGTACATCTCGGCATATGCATGTGTGGCTTCCAACTCCCCTGCTGAACCGGAACTAGGCCAGCCAGTCTCCGTGACAATAATCGGTATATTCTCATGGCCAGCCACTGCCATAGCCGCAATGACGGCATCAACCATCATGTCAAACAGGTTCAAATACCTAACGCCAGTGGTGATGTCGTCTCTGTAATTATACGGAAGCTCTTGAAACAATGCAAATCCAATGGTAATCTCTGAGTTTAGACGCAACACATTATACGGATACACATTGATCAAGAACGACGAGTTTGACCTCTCCAAGAACTCCAGCAGGGGCCTGACGAGCACATCACCGGCCGGCAACTGGAACCGCGCCGACGACGGCGGAAACATATTCGTAATTAAGTTGAGGAAAGCGAAGGTCGTCGAAACAGATATACCTCGAATCCCAATCTCGACCAGCGAGGCGTGTAAGTTCTCAATCGCCGGCATCAACATGTCATACAAATCCGGATCAGCTTCAAGCACATCATTCCCTACCGAGATCGTCGAAATCCGAGCTCGCGGATAGTACGGAACAACATGGACGTATATCCACCGCGCAGCGTTAGATCGATTTGCAGCGATTGCCGGAATGAGATTATTCGGTACAGTAAGGAGTAGCGAGACATTCGTAAATGTGAATGAACGGATAACAGTCGGATTAGCATCGGGAAGACGAACTGCGGCGATTTTGGAAGACTGTGCGAACCTGGCGATGTGATCGGCGGTGGATTGAGAAGTGGTATAGGTAACGCCGACGGTGGTGGACCAAGCCTCTGCGACTGCGGAAGGAAGGATGAGAAAGTAGAAGAACCAAACGATGAAGAGGATGAGATGCAGAGGAGATGGAGCCATGGAGACTTCCAAGCTCGCTAGGGTTTCGGATTGAGTTTTGCAGAAGAAGACGTCGACGTAATAATGGCGGGAATCGATTTGGGGGTGAAGGTTGTTAGAATCGGTGTGCGTAATGCGCACCCCTCCACGTGTTTGTTGTGACGGGTTGACGGCGGATTAACGGCGGTTAGATGAGGTTTTAGAGTCGTAAGTTAACGGTCACGGCGTCATACTCTTCGATTTGAAAGCTGAAATGGGCCTGTGGGCTTTTCAAATTTGTAGAACTTTTTTTGTTTAGTTGGATGGAGCGCCAACGAAGAATAAAATGCGGACAAGTTTATTATTCTTTTGGAATAACATCCATTTCTGAGATCGGATGAATGACCGCTAGACCACTACTTTTTGTGTAATGTTTCGTATGAAACATCCGAACTTGGATCTTGTCACCTTTGGACTGTAATTTGACACATGATAATTCATATTTTTTTGTACATTTTAGTTGAATAAAAGAAAAAGTATGATCTGACCACAAACATATTGGTAGGTAATGATGATTATTATTCATCTGATCTGAACATCTCATCCGCTTCCAGCAAAAAAGAAGGCTCTGCTTCTAAAAAGCAATTCTGTGGATACTGACTGGATCTAATCTACAGACATGTCTTTCATTGGGACGCAGCAGAAGTGCAAGGCTTGTGCGAAGACTGTTTATCCAGTTGATTTGTTATCTGCTGATGGTGTGGAATATCACAAGTCCTGTTTCAGATGCAGCCACTGTAAAAGCACTCTTAAGGTAGTAATACTTGTTGTAGCCAGTTAGTATGAATTGTGATGAACCCTTTTCTTGATTTGCTTGGATTTGTGGTTTCAGCTCAGCAATTACTCATCAATGGAAGGAGTTCTATACTGTAGACCTCATTTTGAGCAGCTCTTTAAGGAATCTGGGAACTTTAGCAAGAATTTTCAGTCACGTAAACTCTTAGCTATTCTCATCTGAAAAAAGTTTTTTTTTGATGTTCTTTGTTCAAATGTGTTTCTCGTATTTTACAGCTGTGAAAAGTGCGGAGAAGTTGACACCGGAATTGGTATGAAGTGTTATCCTGCGTATGCAGTGCATACTGTTTTTCTTTGTCTTTGTGCCGATTGTAACCTGCTATTGGATTTAACAGACGAGGTCTCCTAGCAAAGCAGCAGGAATGTTCTCTGGAACACAAGAAAAGTGTGCAACTTGTGGCAAAACAGCTTATCCGCTGGAAAAGGTTTATAATTATAAACGTCTGCATTTTTTGCTTCATTGTACTGCGTATCAGTTACATGTGTGATCCCTAGCAGTGTATTAAGTATTGTTGAATCTAGATCAAAAGAAGATATATGCGGGATTTAGGATTATCAATATACGTGAGTTTAAGCACAATTCGTACATACTACCAGGCAAATTCTAAGTAACTTCTGCTTTTGCATTTTAGAAAGGAGTAATCTGCATACTGGAAGTTCTTTTAACTGAATTAGGAATCAGTTAAAATGCTCATTTTATGCATTTTCAAATTCTTAAACTTGCTTTTTTTCTTGTATTTAAGACTTCATTTTATCCGAATATGCATCGGGCAAAGCTCATAACAGTCTAATATCACATTACAGGTGACAGTTGAAAATCAAGCCTATCATAAAACCTGTTTCAAGTGCTCCCACGGAGGCTGCACTCTATCACCTTCAAATTACGCAGCTTTAGAAGGAATCTTGTACTGCAAACACCATTTCTCCCAGCTTTTCAAGGAAAAGGGCAGCTACAACCATCTTATCAAGTCTGCATCCATCAGGCGTGACTCAACTTCCGTTCCAGACGCTTAAAAGTCAGTTATATATTACTTTGGACATGAATGCTCTAATTTGACTAGTTCCTATATCTTTCAATGACATTGTTGCAGAACATAAAGATACTGCCATCCGGAGTCTCATTGCCTTTATAATCTTGTTGTATATGATTTGTGTGTGCCTTGTGTGCAGTCCCGGCCAGATGTTGAGCATCATTACTTAAACTATGGTGCGTTATTTCTGAGTTACTAAGATTTGTACAAGCCAGACTCTTGCTGCTTAAAGCTCGAGTCTTTAATGTTGTGTGGGTGATTTTGTGTCTGATAATGCCAAATATGGCAGTGAT
The DNA here is from genome assembly GCA_006409495.1 of Sedum album. Lineage (NCBI taxonomy): Eukaryota > Viridiplantae > Streptophyta > Magnoliopsida > Saxifragales > Crassulaceae > Sedum > Sedum album. The sequence continues at coordinate 11,514 of QZGG01000090.1, forward strand.
ACCCATTGAATGAAGAATGAATCTTAATCTGTGAGGATGACATTATCAAGTGATATGCACTCATGTCTGGTGTGATTCACATTTTACTTTTGCAGGCTCAGTATCTTACTTGAAAGTTCTAAGCCTGCAAAATCTTTGAGTGTTGCAGTTATGATCATTGATCAGTAGTTTTTAAACACTTGGAAACAAAAACACCAATGAAAAAGAGTAAAGCAGAATTTATGAAGCTTGTTAATTAAATCAATATAAGAAAACGTCAGTATGGTCTGCATCTCCTTGTATAAAGATGATACAAAGTAAAACTGTTCATGTAATAAGGATCTGCTGAAAGATAAGAACTGAAATGGCGACCAATAATGTGACTCTGATACAACACTCCTTGCCTCTGTAACTGGAATGTGGAAGGCTGATTGTAGGATGAACTTTGTATGGGGGAAATTGCCCTTTTGTCACTCTATGAAACTGCGCATATGAGATTGAGCCTAATTTACTGTCCCTTGGTTCGCTTTTTGGCTTCACCGTACAGGATGACCCCAAATACTGTGAGAGTATAGCCAAGCATTCCAGTCACTGAGACTGGATTTTTGAATATTAGGATGGAGACGACCACAGCAACAGCCCCTTTTGCATTTCCCAGTACCTGAAACGACCAGCAGACAATGAATTCAGTGAAAACTTGATGCTATAGAACTTCAAAGTCACATAATTGATACACTGGGCATGGGGGAGAACAGAAGAGTTGTGACTGATGCTAACAAACAGCCTTGCAAAAGCCACTAAATCATATATATTAAAATTACACGACAAACGCCATGAAGCAACACATATCCCAGTATCCGAGTTGCTACTTTTAAACAACCCATATACTGAGCCAATTAGAAAAATGATCTAGAATTAATATGCTGGCATATGGAAAAAGATAATTTATGGTAGTACTAGTAGTAGTCAGTAAACAGCATCGTTGTTTCTCTAAAATTATTTACCAAAGCTAATGAGTAATTCCCATGTCAAGAGTAGTCTCCCTTAGCAGTATCTACTGTACTTAGGTGTTGCAAATAAAAAACAAAATGTATACACTGCATTCACTTTTGAGCAGAAAAATAAATTGTTTTTTTCTCGGTACTAAATAATGAGAATAAATCATTCAGAAAACAAAACAAGAAATCACTTCATGAACACAAACGACATTACAGTAAATAAGAAAACGTGTAAGAAGCTCACTATATGCTTAAATAAATTTAAATGCAACAAGTGATCAGTAACAAAACTTTTACCTGAAGAGTCAGGGCACTGGTGTGCTTTGTGACCAAAAAATTGGTAAGGTTTACGAAATACGCCAGCGAAGAATTGAAAACCAGTAACCAGATGATCCTAATGTCCTCTTTAGCTAATGCTGTAGTGATTCCAACCACATTTTCTTCCATGTAGAGTGTTGCAGGAAGCAGAAATACTACAGCTATGGGAGCCATGTATAGGAGGAGGTTCATAGAGTTCAGCTTCTCCCTGAAATATTATACAAAATAGTTTTTTTATTAAATGCCAGAACAAATAAAGCGCAACCATGCTAAAACACAAGATGCTGATGATGAACTGATTTGTAGATTTGTCTTATGCTTGTCACTAAAAATATAATTTTGGGAAGAAGGTAAAGTATTAATACCCTTCAGAAGATAGCAAAATTCCTTGAAGTACTGACTTCAGTGCCCTTGCAGCCGTTGCCCCAACGCACATCAAAAACCCAAACAAGTGGAAGCTTGGTTCACCCTGTAGCCAAATATTTAAAGTTCAAATTTTGGCAAGTCAGAATGATGAAACATGTAACATCCTATTCTATAATGCATGAGACGCTCAGACTACACAGAAAGATGAGATCTATGACCTTGAAAGGAGCATAAATTTATCAGACAATCTAGCATCAATAAGCTCTTTTTACAGAAGCATCAGGTAATAACTTACATAATAGGAAAAACTAAGCCAATTGAAGGACTCACGAGACTTGAAAGTATAAATTATTGGGAAAAGGAAAATACCCCGCTAGCAATGATGACGCCAACAACAACAGGAACAAGCGTAACATAAGTAAGCCAAGCCTCCTTCTTCAAAGTCATCAAATAAGCAAACACAGCAGTAAAAAAAGGCGTAGTAGCACCAATCGCCTGATTAAACGAAACAGGCAAATACCTAAGGGAAATATTCCCACTAACAACCGAAGCACAAAACACAAGACTCAAAGCTGCAATCTTCATAAACTGAACTCTGGATCTAATAGTCTGCATAGGAACCATCCTAAGCCAAGCAATTGCAACATAGCTGAACAGCGAACAGGCGGTCATATGACACATTGTAAGGAAAATAGGGTACTTGAATCCGTAATTGCTGAGGAGGTATTTGTTGAGCAATAAAACACCAATGTTGGATGAGTACCATGATGTGACCAGGCCGATTGTGAAGAGGCGGCTTGATCCTTGCTGACCTTTCATCTGAGCGTTCATTGTTGATCAGAAGGATATGGGAAATTGGAGCTAGGGTTTATTGAGCATTGATGTGGGTTGGTAGAGGGGATCTGGGGTGAGGGATTGATGGATCGGAGATCGGAGCGACGGGGGAATTTGATTTGGATTTGGGGGTGAGAGAGAGAAGTAAACGCCTTGGGATTGGATTTGGATTGACGAATGAGGTTCGTTCGTGTTGAATTGAAACCAAGGACATCCACCTTCCTAATATGTACTACTAGTTTTTTACTGCTCTCTCCGTCGCGTTATGAGTGTCTCATTTTCTTTTTGAATGTCCCAAAATAATTTTCTCATTTTCTAAAATAGAAACATTTTTATCTCTATATTTACACCCTCTTTCATACTCCCTCCGTCCCATTATGAGCGTCCCATTTCTTTTTTGGTTGTCCCAAAATGATCTTCTCATTTCCTAAAATAGAAACTTTTTTACCTCTACATTTACACTCTCTTTCATACTTTTTATCTCACTCATTCTCTTTCTTACTTTTTATCTCACATTTTTTAATTTTCTTAAAAACCGTGAAAGTTCTCAAAATGGGACACTCAAAATGGGATTGAGGAGTACTTTTTATCCCACTCATTCTCTTTCTTACCTTTTATCTCACATTTTTTAATTTTTTTAAAAACCGTGAAAGTTCTCAAATGGGACACTCAAAATGAGATGGAGAAAGTTGACGATTATTTTTAATTTAAAATCTCGTCCGATGGATTAGGGTTGCAAATCTTGTCACGTTAGATGATCTCACCAATTTAGGGGCCGGAATATTAATTGTTGAATGATGGAGTAATGAGGATTAAAGTATCCACATGCACGTCTGAATGCAAATTTTCTGAGTGAATCACAATGAGCATTACTAGAATCAGATCGGGACAATCTCATCATTGACTTTTCAACTGGCGTAAGACGATCGTCAGCTATCGTGCTGCCAAACAAGATCTCCGTTGGACGGTATTGGTAATAACGCATTGCTGAGAGTTGTCAAATATATCAAACTCTTGAAACCGTCAGAAGTTGCAACATGCTGCAAGAGGTTAGGCTAGGAAACATATTGAGAAAATCTAGGCATGTTTCAACTAATAGAGATTAGGCACTTCTCCTTGACTACAACCACATTCGAGAGCCGATGTAATGATGCCCAAATCAGATACAATAGAAATTCTTCTTCGAATATGCCAAGTACAAAATACTGTGAAACCAAGCAACTAGCATAATCAGTGTTCGACACCAAGAAATTAATTCTCTTTAAAGATGATTAGTTATTTAGTTTTGACAGCCCTCTTCAAACTTAAGAAATTGAAATGCAGCAAGGAAACAAAAGTTGGACGAATCTGATTAAGAATCAAAAAGTTAACACCTGATGATTACTCTTGTAATTTGAGGCATACATAACTTGAAACACCATAAGATAAAACAAAATCAAAATGCTGAAAAGTGCCAGTTGTTGAGAATCCTGTAAAAGTAAAAAAACAATAATAAGGAACCATAACATGAACATAAAACTCTTGTTCGAAAGAAACAACCAGTAACTTAAAACACTTTCAAACATAATCAACTTCATGAATTAACTATAGTTAGTCAATAGCTGCCTATTTAACTATAGTTAGTCAATAGCTGCCTATTGAACAAATAAGACCACAAGGCACATATAAATGCAAAAGAGCATACAGTAGAAATATTTAGTTTTGTCAGTTACTGAGCATTTGGAATGAATGAAACAATGTTTTACGAGAAATGCACCAAGCTCATGAATCCCTAGTAGCCTAAACCAATTATTTCTCAGGCTTTTCATATGATAAACAAAACAAGTAATTAAGTATACCTTAAATGTTGCTGGGGTACATGAACACCCTAACTCTAGCTCCCTGCATAAAGCAATAATGAACAAAACAATCATCAAAATCCTAAAAATTCAAACAGATCGAACAATTAGGACTATGAAGTTGCATAAACATGTTACCATGGATTTAGGGGGAAGATTTGAAGTAAACTTAGCACGAACAACGCCACTGTTACCATGGGGCCTAATCACCTTTCCCCAAATGCAACGATAATGAGTACCATTCTTTTTAATAGGCGCCTTGTAAATGTATGCCATTCGCTTTCCAGCATACCAAGCCACATCCTCCTTGGTGTTCACTCCCTCAATCTGAACCAGCGAAGTGTTCGGATATTGGTTCACCTTCGACCTAATCAATCACACACACACACATAAACCTATGTCAGCAATGCCAATACACAAAACTATCATATGCAAGTAATCAAATCGAATGCGAACAATAACGCACCTCTTGTATCCGAGAACTGTTCCCCTCACGTAGAGTCTGCAAGCCGAATTGACACAAACAGTTAAATAAACAAGGAACGATCACATCGAAAATTAAGCTAACGAATGTATGGAAACTAACCTGACGCGCTCTCCTTGTCTTCCTTTCACCATTTTCGATCAAGTCTCGAGCTGCAACTCGTCTAGGGTTCGATCTGGAGACGTCGTACGAAACCCTAATTCGGATATCTCTCTATATATACAGCCCATCTACAAGATACAACTATGGGCCGCCGAAAGCCCAATAGGTAAAACACAGGATTGTGTTTTCGCTTGTTTTAGAGGAAATATTTAAACAATTATTACAAATAGACCCTCGAGGTTATGACTTCTTGCAAGTGAGGCCCTGTGTTCTTTTTTTAGCGTAGGATTTCTGATACTCATGTTAGATTTGGAGCACGTAAAAAAGTGAAACACGTAGAGAGAATATCGCCTCTGAAACCGGTTGACCCAATCGCCATAACACTGGACTCGAAAATCCATCACCAAAAAAACCGCTCTCTCATTTCAACCTTCTTTACATGTTGCTCTGTTTTCATCAGCAACCTCTGTTTTCGATATCAACCTAGCGTTTGGGTTATGATGAACAAAGACAGTAAACCCAACACGGGTCAGGGATTGTTACCAATAGTGACACGTAGGAGGGTGGCGGAGGATCTGGACACGGACGGGGAGGTGGATAAGAGCGGGAGAGTATTGACGCCGAGGAGTAGACGGAGAATGAGGCAGTTTTTAGCGCCGGAGTGGAGTGGGTGTCAGTTGGTTGTCGGTTTTGTGATGTTGGTGGTTACGATCGTGTTGGTTTCGAAGTTGGCGTTTTTGGGAGCATTTCGTGATTTGAGAATGCGTGAAAGGGTTAACGGTCTTACTATGCTGCGTACGGCGTCGTTTCATCGTCGCTCTCAGAGACTGCTGGCAGAGGGCAGAAGAGATGACAATGCCGTTGACTTGGGTCAACCAAGGTCAACTCTGGTCAGTTTCATGTTTTGTCTTGTCAGCCATTTTTCTTAGTAGTGTTGTTTGGTGGGTTATCTGGTTATTGGTTTGATGATCAGTTTGAAGAAATATGGATGAAACCAGAGAGCAAAAACTTCTACAAATGTGTAGATAGAACTGCAAGTGACATCAGTAAGCAGAACACTAACAATTGCATGTATTTATTTCAATGAAAATCATTCACGTACGTGCATGGGAAATGACTGATTGGTAATGAATGGGATTCAGGGGAAAGAGATGTGTCAAATGGGTATCTTCTTGTGCATGCCAATGGAGGATTGAATCAAATGAAAACCGGGGTAAGGAACAACCAAATATGTATGGCTAACCGTCTGTTCGATTCCATTCGTCTATTGGTTCATGTATGTGAATTGGATTGAATTGCAGATGAGTGATATGGTGGCTGTGGCCAAGCTCATGAATGCAACTCTTGTTCTTCCTACCTTAGACCACAAATCATTCTGGACTGATCCGAGGTTGCTTTTTCTTTTCTTTTTGTTTCTGATTTCTTACGGATGTTTTTTCATTGGGATATTTGATTTTTCCAGTGAGTTCAAGGACATATTTGACTGGAGGCACTTCATGGAAGCTGTCAAAGATGACATCAATGTTGTGGAGAGTCTTCCATCTTATCTTGAAAGTGTGCAGCCCCTTTTGAAGGCTCCAGTCTCCTGGTCTAAGGTTATCTTCAAACACCCAAATGGACAAAACTGTTGATTTTGATCCTAATTTTGATTCATACTGACCATGTAAATTCTTGATCGAATGAAGCCTAGCTACTATAAAGGAGAAATGGCTAGAATGTTGAAGAAACATAAGGTTATCAAGTTCACACATACTGATTCTCGGTTAGCTAACAATGGCTTGTCCAACTCGATACAGAAGCTTCGATGTCGAGCTATGTATGATGCACTGAGATATGCAGAACATATAGAAGAGCTTGGGAGAAAGTTAGTTAATAGGTTGAGGACTAATGGCCAGCATTTCATAGCTCTTCATTTGAGGTTTGCATCAACAACAACTCTTGTAGTACTTGTTTGTAGGTATGAAGTGATTTAACTAGCTCATTCTTTCAGATGATGAAATTGCAGATATGAAAAAGACATGCTTGCCTTTACAGGCTGCAGCCACAATCTCACTGCAAGGGAAGAGCATGTGCTCAAACGAATGCGGCACAAGACGAAGCACTGGAAGGAGAAGAACATAGATGGAGTCAAGAAGCGACTTGAAGGAGGATGCCCTATGACACCCAGAGAAGTGGCATTGTTTCTAGAAGCTATAGGGTATCCATTGGACACATATATCTACATTGTTGCAGGACCCATTTATGGTAAAAATGGGATAGAGCCGTTAAGGTCTAAGTACCCAAATGTGTTCTCACACTCAAACTTAGCAACCGAGGAGGAGCTGCAGACATTGAAGCAGTGTCAAAATCAGCTAGCTGCTCTGGATTACATTGTTGCTGTAGAGAGTGATGTGTTTGTGTACACTTATGATGGGAACATGGCTAAGGCTGTGAGAGGACACCGGAGATTCGAAGGGTTTCGGAAGACGATAGACCCTGACAAGTAAGCTGCTGAAGATCAGCCTGAAGTTGAGTTAACACTAGTCTAGAAGAAACTGACCGGTATGTTTGTAATGTAGGTTGGAGTTTGTGAAGCTTGTTGATGAACTGGATGCAGGTTTGATATCATGGGAGGACTTTTCAGCAAAGGTTAGGTGGTTACATTCGAGTCCTAGTAGAACAGGAGCACCATATCCAAGACGGACAGACCCTTCACCGAGGCAGGAGGAGTATTTCTATGCAAACCCGCTTCCAGGTTGTATATGTGAAGCTAGGGGAAGTTCATAAAGGGAAGATCAAAGTTAGTAACTAGGTAAACAGAGATTGGGTCTGACCACTACAATTTGAAAGAGCAATAGGGTTAGTCAGTGGCGTTAGTACTACCAAAGATCACACATGAATACATGTACACAAAAGAGGTTTGCAGCAGCTGCTAATCACAGGGATGATTATGCTATGGAGTAAAGGCATTTGTATTAAAATAACTATGTATTCTTCTCATTCATAACTTCTCGAAAAAGTATAAATTTTAATCAAGTTGATTTATAAACTGGCTAAGATCATTGAAATACCTGACTTGTAGTACAATTCCACATTTATAACTGATGCAGTTGATTTGATACGGAAGGATGACACTGGAAGTGGAGCAATTAGCTAACTGTACCAGTCCAGGAAAAGGACAGAGAATGTAAGGACAAACAGGAACAACAAGAGGAATGTTCTGCTACTACTATTCCGCTGGATGGCTTGTGATAGCTCCTTGTTCCCAAGTTCTACATTTGTTGTGGCTTCAACTGCCTGTAAAAGATGTATGGTAAATAGAAATTAACAAGACAAACAGTTGTTCCCTTTAAACGGAAGAAATAAGAGTCATAAATAGGATTCAAACGATTTACCAATCATAGTGTTCAACACTGCATACATCATTCACTCATTCAAAAATAGAGAATTTATGTCTTGAAAGGTGAGGAATAACAAACATCTATTGTATAAAAATAGTCATATCATAGCAATATGATCGGGAAAAAAATTTCAGCTCTATATAAAAAGGTGTTTATCACATTTTATGAATTAATATCTCACCTGCTCATACAAAACTTCTATCTGTTGTGCTTGTTGGAGAATATGTGTTGACATAAGATGATTCAATGCAGACATCTCCACCATTTTGGTTTCAGTTTCTTGAGCAGCGTCAAGGAGTGTGCTCAACTCGACCTGCAATAGTTTGCATCAATAAAACACTTGTCCTCAATTTACATCAGTTTGGAGGTACTCAGAACCAAAATGGTGATGGGCAACGATAGTATAATTTAAGTGGATAACAGGAGAGTTGACCTGAAGAGCACGGGTCTCATCATCCAAATATTGTTGCTGAACTCTCACTGCATCAGACTGGGTTCTCTCTGGCTCAACCTGATCAGAGTTACCAGATGAAGATAAATCAGCTGGCTTATTTTTAGAAAGTCTTGCCAATTTTCTTCTAGGCATTGCTCTGTCGATCACATCCTGAAAGCGTCTGGCTCTTAATTTATCGAACTGCGATGAAACTGAATGAAGCTTTTCACTTAATATGAGAACCTGCATTACCAGAATAATGATAGTCCTCACTCCTCAGTGCCATAACAAACGGAAAAAAAGAAATGAACCTAAACTGTGACAAGTCTTCAAGAAAATATGAGATCGAGATAGGCAGTACATGAACAGCTATCAGTTGTCATTCAGATATATCTGCATAGTTAATAATTTTAAAATGAAATTTGTTTCATTAACTGAATTGAGCATGCCAGTAAACAGTTGAAATGAGCATGAAAATTTGATCGTGACTTTGTGAAACGCCCCACAATATTGCCCTCAAATTTACATATCACAGCTGGTTATGAATCTAAGTTTAGCTTTCTTTCAAAATGTATCTTATCTACACCTAAAGCCAAACAATAAGAGCAGTTAAGTGGGTGAACATATCAACATACAACTATACAAGGACAGTACATGAAAATGGATCTATAGCTTAGGACAATGAGATTCCTTTACCTAGAATATATCTGTAGCAAGTAGTGTACAAGTGGGCATCTTGTACTAATATTAGTTCTCAACCAAACACAACAATCTCGACGCGTCACAAGTGTACACATTTACTGTTCCACTTATTTTGCCTTGTTCAGAAGGTAATTGTACTTACATTTTAAAAAAGGAATGAGATGTATCACATATGAGCTTCAAAAGCTTAACTATCATGAAAAGTTGCCAAACAAGGAAAAATACAGAAATAACTTTTACTAATCGAAGACGTGCGAGTATGAGAATCATACCACTCCTTGTTTGTGTGCTTTAGTATCGGCATTATTATCTCCCCTGATGTTGAGCCAACCTTTAGAATCTACTTCGTCTTCACTTATACGACTATTAAGAATATCGATCTGCTTTTTGCAAGTTTTGATGAATGTCGTTACCTGCAAATTTAAATGAACTTTCATTACAAGGTTTCTAAAATACACAGTGGAACTGCCAAAAAAGAGACTAACATACTTCCTGTTCAATGCTATCCCGCTCTTGTTCAGTGGTGCGGTGCACATCAACATAATCCTTCCTATGTTTTGCCAAGAACTGCTCCAATTCCTCAATGCTTTCAAGCTTTCTTGGCAGAGAATCACAAATTAACAGTTAAAAAGCCAAACAATTTAAATTCTACAAAAAGTAAACAAAATCAAACAGCACAAACAAAGACTCAAACCCTAAGGATTTTAAACTGATAATTAATCTTCCTGATATCATACCGTTTTTAAAGCAGCTTTGATGAATGGTGACCTTTTCCGAGGCTTCTGAATAATAAAGGAAGCCAATATGGATGCTAATTTGGACTACCCACAAAAAGCAAAACAACATGTGAGAAAACAATTTACATCAATAAATATTTAGAGTATGTTTTCATCAAGATATTGAATAAGCAGACAACACAAAACTTCAAGCCAAAAACATATTTGCACTAGTAAATGTGGAGCCTTTCTTTTAGTGACTAGAGAAGTACTTGGAGATCATCAGTAAATATACAATAAAAACTCTAATGGCAAAATCTTCAAAGTATTTTCTTCCAGTAAGAGTTTGTTGCTTTTACAGGATTTTCAGTAGAAATGCTCAACCTTAAACTTATGTTGACTTGTCGATGATCAATAAATTTTCTACGAAAGGCATACAGTATTGTAAAAAGTCCAGGGTCTTGATTTAAAACATGTATCGGCTAAGTAGCCAACAATTAAATAATAAAAAACAGAGAACAACACTAAAATGAAATACTTGATGCTGCTAAACTAAAGCAATTCCGAGAAGGATTTTCAAATAAATAAGAAAAATTAGCCAACTCATTATTACTATTATGAATGAAGTAAATGGAAAGATATTAGACATGCGGTATGAGGCGGATACCTCATCATATCCCATAGATAAAGCTTCTTGACGTACGGCATCTTTAAAATCTTCCGTTCGATCTTTAACTTTAGACATGTTGAATCATTTACTGGCAATACACAACTACCATAACATAGGAGAGTTAAAATTCAGTATGTGAACGAGAACTATAACCACGGAAAAGAGGATAATTAGAAAGGGCGTAAAGAAACAGGAAAATCTCATCATCATGATAGAGATATAACTAGTCAGTGTCCTACCCTAAACCCCAAACTGAATTCAGTGATACCAAGAGATTCAAATAAACACAAAAATGTCAATGGTTTAACGGCTAGAGTTTGCTGTCTATTGGGGTTACTCAAAGAGAATAAAAGGGAATTTCAGGGATCTGGTGACTGAGGAGACAAGAAAACCTTGAGTTAGTTGTGGACCAATATCTGAGGAGATCAGGGCTGAAAGAAAAGTTAACCTCAAAGGATGATGAAGGCGAAAGAATACGAAGAATCTATTGTACGAAACAAAGAAGATTATACCATTTTAATGAAATTTTCTTTAAATTGATTGTGCAATGATACAAAGCAATACGACATAAAGTATTTATTCTCTCAAATGCGGCCTAGCTCAACTATACTAACAAACAATTACCACACCAGACTTTGGTTTGATCATTTTTAGTGTTGCAGATAAAAACTTTTCACTGTTGATTTTCGGCATGCACTTTGTCAGCTAGTCCGTAATTTCTGGACACTACAAATACAATTGCTAATTCAATGATAAAGCTTATAGTAATATTTCGTTTTTCACAAATCCTTGCTTGCTTACTTACAAAACACTCCGACTGAATGACATATTAGTGAAATTTATGGTTCGTTCTCAACAATGCCTGCCGTACACATTCAGAAACTAATAGAGATTTGCCTAAAGCTTAAACTAACTACAGTTCTACACAGTAGATAATAAAAAATCAATTTAAAAGTGAAAACATTAACTCAAATATGAAACTTGCAACACATGAGTGGAGCAAAGGACGCAGGAAGTTAACAAACTGCAAAAACAATGTTGTGCCTAAAAAACCACAATCAAAATCGAATCAAGTTTCCAATAAAACTTACCAAGCCCTAAGAATTAATCGATCGGTAAATCGCCGGAGTTCTTGGAGCGACCGCGCGCGTCGGTGGTCGCCAACGTCGGATTCCAATTGGTTCCGATCACCTGTTCGAAAGACCAGATCTACGATCAGGCTTTGTTTAACAATAGTTGAGCCAAATCCTATATCGAACCGTTTAATTAAGTTTCGGTTCGTTTAATTGATAATACAACCAACTCCATCCGGTTCAAATGAATAAGCTTTCAGCCTTTGGCTGAGTCAATTACTCTATGCTTTCGACTCGTCATACAACTTTAATATGCTTAATAGATTGCTTTTCCTTTTCTACAAATGGCTCGGTTTCATACTAACTTTTTCTGTCCGGTTTCATCTCAAACATGAAAAAAGACATCTGAACATGTCCGGTCATGTTCATCCAGAAAATGAAAGCACAGCTAGCATTCCCATAAACAATGATAGCGAGGAAGCCATGACTTTTGAGGTACGATGAAAGCTGTAGGTTTGAAAACTTAATTCTAACCCTGAGACTGAGAACTCATTCCATCCGATCGGATTTGAATCTTAACAACTAAGGTAGACACATCACACATGTGACCATCCATGGTTTGTGGGAGTGGGACAGACTGAAACACTAAGTATCTTGTGTCACCTTACTGAGCAAATCAAGCTAAAAAGCATTACAATATGATTAAGACACTAATTGAACTTATAGCAGCAACTCCAGGGATTTCAATACACAGTCAATGCAGTTTCTATATCTCAACTTCATCTGGAAATAAAATTCTAACAACTTGCTTCTATTCCGGATGATGGAAGTTGTAGATCTGGGATTATAAGTCCTGCTACTGCTGCTGCTGTCCTCCAAAAAAACAACTGAACTACTTTATTGCATCTTCTTAATCAAAATAAAGCTTCATCTTTTCCTGCACTAACTTTACACACAAGTACATCAACTACAGCAATGAAACATCCACAAGCCAGCAACACCCTAATTATATATCATAACTGGATATTTCACTGATGACTAGTAACTCCATTCCTGGGGTAACAATACTTCATGATTCCCTTGGGCAACAGCATCTGCTCTGGCAACTCTTCTCTGTTGCTGAGATAGAAAGGCATTGGAGGTGTAATATGGCTGAGAACAAGTGTTAATATCTTCATAACCAATCAATTCCTGGCCAACCTTGCCAGGAGCATGAGCATTAGTAGCCATAGCCCTCTTCCTTGGTGGAACAGCTGGAGATGAATTGTATACGCGGGGTAGAAACACTCCAGTGCCCACACTCTCTTTTTTCGGCATTGGAGCAGCCTGGTAGCTGGACTTAGTAGACACTCTAACAGGATTCCGACGATCATGGAGAGTGTACAGATAGGGAGTCTCACAGGCCAAAAGCTTTTTGTATTTCGCAGAATCGCTAAGATTCTGTAGATGTTTCTCATATACCAATGCAGCTATATAAGCTCGCCTAGCAGCAGCCAAGTAGTTCTACAACTCAACAAGAATTAAATCAGAATCAAATCTCACACATCACTACAAATAACAATCAAGATTTAAGTAGTATAAATCCGCTACCTGCTCTGCCATGAAACTAGGCTTGTGATTCTGGACTGATGGCATGTGGTTCGCCTCCGCCATAAACTGACCTTCATTCCTCATCTTCAACCTCTCAATCTGCGAAGCAGCCGCGTAAATCAGTCCTGCAGCGTTGTACTCAGCCTCATAAGGCGAAGCAGGTGGCGACGGACTTTGTATAGGGCTCTGATAGCTCTCATTACTCGAACGTCCGGACCAGCTTCCTATCCCGCCGAGAATTGACTGCGGAGAACAACCAAAAGCCTTGACCTAAAAATCCATCAAAACCACAAAATCAGCTGCTAAGTCTCCAGATCCAAAACACCGTACGTACATACCTCCATAAAGTCCCAAATTCAAATCATATAAACTGGTTTGCATACCTCAGTTGAAGTCCGTCGGAGGTCGATCGGCGTGACATTTCTGGACTCGGACAAGGTTAAACGTCGGTTAACTGAGAGAAGAAGTCTTCCTGCTCGATCAGAAAATCAGAGTCGTCGAGGAGCTGAGCCATGGCGGTGTTTTATGAGCGGTTGAAGAGGAAGGTGATGGCGGTTTAGGGTTTTTATATATGCGAATGCGAAACAGGGGAGAGTAGGAGGCCAGCTTTTTAGGCGTTAAGGAAATATTTAATTATTGATTTTTATATTATTTAGCTGTTTGTAAGGTTTCGAAATTTAAATTATTTTGAAATTTGAATGGATTTTTTTTAATTAAAAGCAATAATAAATGGCAGTAGAGGGTGGTGGGAATGTGGAAGACAGAGCAGACCAGGTCAGAGACCAGAGGTCAACAGCTGGAATCCTTATTATGATCATTCAATGTAATTATCTATTCCCTCCGTTCATTATGATTGTCACATTTTCTTTTTGGATGTCTCAAAATGATCTTCTCATTTTCTAAAATATAAACTTTTTTACCTTTACATTTACACCTTCTTTCATACAATTTATCCCACTCATTCTCTTTCTTACTTTATATCTCACATTTTTCAATTTTCTTAAAAACCGTCAAAGTTCTCAAATGAGACACTTAAAATGGACGGAGGGAGTATTATTCTACGTAGTTTTGGGTCGCTTCAAATTACTGCAGCATTGAATTTAAATCCGTTAGAAAAATACTAGATCAAAAGTTATTAGTGAATCAAATATATGAAGATTAGGCAAATAATTAAGACAAAACTATTATAATAAAATTTGACAACAACGTTGTTTCTGTACTCGTAACAGTTAGCAATGATGTACCGAATTAATCCTTAGTTAAGTGTCTTCTCTAAATTACCAAATATTAATGCTTTGTTTTATCATTTAATTCGAAAACAGGATAAAAGATGTAAAAAACTGTGTAAAAGTAGTGATTTGGCTTCTCATTTTCTTTCACTTTTTCAGATTGTAAACATTTGCGTTTGAATTTTGAAATGAAAAGTAAGAAAACGTTTTTTATATGTAATTTAATTTAGATTTGTTAAAGACAGATGGTTAATGAGGGATTGTCAGTTGATTATGAAACATGTGGGCCCTCGCAATCCATGTATTTAGCCTAAAACCATAGGAATGAATACAATTAAGGATAATTATGTTTGACTTCAAATAAGTGTCTGCATGGCTCGTCCACGTGTTAATTAATTCTCAAATCAGCTTCGCAGCTACCGTTACTTTGAACGGTCGACACCGTCAAATAGTAGTCTGAAAAAGCGGCGCATCGCACCGCGATCAACGTCGGCGTTGGAAATCGAAAGGCGCGCCGTTAATGTGTCGGCTGCTTTCTGCACAGTTCACTCCTCTAATAGTATTACAAACGTTTGAATAATAAACAATGTTCTTCATTTCTCAAGCAGTGGCACTGCAGTGTAGTGCAGTGTCATTGACTTTGACCAACGAACATGGCATAATGAGCGGTGTGGGTCCATTTGGTTTGGTTACATTCCAAGTAAAGAGATGGGTGGATCGATGTACGATGATGTGGGTGGAGGCTGAACAGGCAGACTATTGCTTGCCGCAATTTGTGTTCAAATTGATAAGAAAAAGAAAAAGTTGTCTAGTCTAAATTCCTTTTGAATTTCCCATTACCAACTTCAACAGCCTCCATCAGCTCAACTATATTTTTCTCGGTGTAAAATTAAAGGGGTATTGGTTAGGTTTTATTAGGTAGGAGTTTATTTGACTTGAAGGCTTTGTTGATTAGAAACTGTCATGGAATCACAACCTGAAAATTGAGCAGTGGGATACGCATTAGATACAAGATAGGATATGTCAGACAATAAGTAAGACTTGAAATTGAACGTGAAACAGAAACCAAAACATCTTGTATTAATTAAATTCATTCAAACAAAGGGAACAATCTCATATAGTTCGCTCTGTTCGTTAAGTGTTTACGTGCTTGATGCGGAGCATGGATGGAAGTGGCACACATTAACATGTGTGGTAGTTTGAGTACTGGTGAGTTTCTTATAACCAGGGGAGCGCATTAGTGTGCACATGCTTCCATATACTTTTGCATCGTATAGACATTCCCGCCAGTGGAGTTAATTGTAAAAGATACACTTCACAGTTTTACTGCAGGGTTTCATCCTCACCATTTTCCAAAGAAACCTGCATCAGAAGCGTAGCAAATTCAACTATTCAAATGGTTCAGTGACAATTTTATCTACAGCCATGGAAGATGAGCAGCAACAGCATAAATCGACATGATAAATTCCAATGCAGAACCACAAGAAGCTTACTAAGATAAGATCCTCGTCGGTACCAAAAGACTTGCGCGCCTCGTTTAGGCACTTGGATGTGATCATTCTGCGTGTTCTGCAAGGAATTATTGGTTTTGTTTTTACAACTGACTGTTGCACTGCAAAAAGGAATGATAAATAAACCAAAAACATGAAGTATGGATAGTACCTAGAGCTGGCTGGATCTCTGATCTCAAATTCATCAGTTGCAGTATTGTAGCCACACACTACAATGTAATGACCTACACAAAACAATTACTGTTGATGCAACTTTTACATCATTACTAGTGAGGGTTTATATCTTCAATGCAAGCGAATACACAATTTAAATGAGCAGACTCAATAAGTCGCTTTTAGCATTTTCTAGAAAACAAAGAGTGGAAACACCAAAGCTATAAAACTGAAAGTTTAGTATCAATATTGGCCAAAACTGAAAGTCTCATGAGTAGTAAGTTTAGTATCAATTAATATTTATTCACATCCCTGCATACATACATTCTCTCAAAAAGGTTCAACCATCAGACAATCATTCATCCCAAGTGCATTAACTTTTATATATTAAGGGCACAAACTTGAGTGTCTTGAGGATTGTTTTAACAAAACAATTAGGGAATCAGGACAATGAAAAAACAGGTTGGTTGATCAATGGATTTCATCAGTGACTTAGAACAATGAGGGTTTACAACATCTTACGAATCTCCTTTAAAGATCCATTCCAACAATCACATGATTTTCAGCAATAATTCAGGCAAATATGATAAAGAACAATCAATCTCTTACCAGTGTATGCAGTCTCACGACCAAAATCAGAGAGATAAATATAATCCAACCAAGAATCACTGCCAAAATTATCAGGTTTTATTATGAGGATTTGTCTCCCATAATGTTGTAAAACAAAAGAGACACAGTGAATGCCACGAACCTAAGTTTCGACTGGTCAATCAAGGCAACAACCACGTACTTCCCGGACAAAATCAACAGAGAAATCTCCTGCTCACTGATGGATCTGCACTGTGAAAAATATGATAAATGATTCGTTACTATTATTAAGAGGGGAAAAAATGGCAAGCCTGAAATTCTGAAGTGAATGCCAGCATATTTTCCAGCATAATCAACACAAAACTCTTTACATTTGACAAGATTATTTTAGATTGCAGATGAAAGATTGAAACCTGTATATCAACGCCAGCGTTGCGAGCATTGCGAAACAACATATCAACTCGAACTAGATCATTAGAAAATTGATCCTGCATTTAATAGAGAACTTGATTCAAAAATAGATTCTGATGTAAAAAGTATTCATTACATGACTGCAGGGCTGTACACTAGCAAGTGAAATGCACCCATAGGAAAAGAAAAAATCAAATGATTTCCCAGTAAAATAATTAAACTTGGGGAAATAACACAGCAAAATCATATGAGATTCCTATCACTGTTTCACAAAAAAGATCTGTATTTACCACATAAAACTTCTCAGCAGAATAAGCTGGATTCGCTCCAAGTGTTACGGTGAAGTAGGAAAATTTAATTGAAAACTTCTGCAGTAAATATGCCAAGTCCACCGTCCAAATGCTACAAATTTATCACCATAAAGATTCATCAATAACTGAACAAAATATCCCATCCCTGTTCGCTCTAAAATGACTAAGAGACATTACTAAACTTCTGCGTGTATAGCTAAAACAGCAGGCCAGACTCAGTTACAGAATACATATCCAGGGATCATAAATGCAATCAAAGGGAAATCAAACCCACCTATGATTAGAGCAAATGCACACAAATTTAAACACTTTTGGATCGTTGAACATTAAGATGCAATATGCAATAAGCAGCAGACACAAACAAAGAGTTGAGCAACAGCAGCAAAATATTTAAATAATAGAAAAGGCCATTAGACAACCATTGAAGGGGATTTTTGACAAAAAAACTATGATTACTGTGGCAACAGAATCAACACAACCTCATCTGAGAAATGCATTTGCTAATTTGTTGTCAAGACACGCAAGTACTGTGTAAGTAGGCTGTAGGTAATCACCTGTTAACGTCACAAAGATCCTTCAAGTCCTGAATGTTGCAGCTAGTGATGCCTAAAGTATTTAAAACCATTAGTATGCATGCGAGCCCACAATCCCATGAAGATTGTTGTTTGTGGTGTGGAACCTACATTAAAAATAAATTAGTCAACCATCAATATCTCTACATACCTGTATACGCAATCATATGCACATGCCCCCTTAATCTGAGGGGCCGCTGCTAGCTAAACAGATATCTACTACTTTGGTTTCAGTTTTTTCAACAGTGCCAAGGAGAGTTCTCAACTCCACATGCAATATATTCATATTTATAAAACACTAGTCCACGATCCTTATCAGAAAATAAATATATAAAACAGAAAAAGGCCAAGTCCAAGGTTAATAGAACTAAGCAGATAATAAGAGAGTCGACCCGAAGAGCACGGTTTTCATTATCCAAATAACGTTGCTGAACATTCACTGTGTCAGACTGAGATCTCTCCGGCTCATTCTGATCAGAGTTATAGGATGTAGGAAGATCATCTGACTTAGTGTTAGAACACATAGCTGGCATTGCTTTGTTGATCACATCTTGAAAGTGTTTGGCTCTTATTTTATCAAATTGTGATGATACCGAACATAGCCTTTCACTTAAAATCTTAACCTGCAGCATAATAATAATAAAGATAATCAAATGTACCAATCAACCAAGGAAAACAAACCAATAGATACATGATTCAATTCGATTGGTAATACAATGCTGCAAGTCTTTGATCGAATATTTGACAGATTGGTGTTGCCCTTTTCAAAGAAAGTTCCTCATTAATCAAGGTGATGTAAATAATCATCCCTAAAAGTTAAGTCCCAACTACATTTATTTCTCTCAACTCCACGCATCATAATTCAAGACGCTAAGAATCAAGTGAGATGCATCATAGATCATACATAAGCTTCAATTCAAAAAGCTGTAACAATCATGAATGGAATTCAGATTCATCACAGCACACTAAAATAAGAGAAAACAACAGCTTGTTAACTTACAGCATCTTTAAAATCGTCCCTGAACGTAGACATGCTGCATCATCAAATGCTACACTCAAACTGCTCCATCAAATGAGAAATATAGAATTCAATATGAGAATTATCAACAAGGGATAAATAAAGAAACCAACTTATTGAACGTAATCGGTACAGACCTGCAGCGCTAGGGTTTGCTGGCAATTGAATTGGCGATTGTTCCAGAAGATTCGGATCGGGTTTCAGAGGTCAAGCCGTTGATTAATGCATGGAATCGGAGATCGGCCGACAGTAAATTTTGATTAGGGCCGCGACAAAAGTCGTCGCTGTCCTCTGAAAACAATCGAATTTCGGTATAAATTGTATTTATTGGATTATTAGTAATTTGTATAAATGTTTAATTTTTCATTACCTGAAAATTATCTAATTAATTATTATTTATGTAAAAACCGACCTTTAGTTTATTTCCTAATTTTTAACGCGTAGAAACCACGTGACGCGGTTATGAATTTCTAAAAACTGTTCAACGGTTAGAAATAAAAGTTTATAAATACAGCGAGTCAACATCCACAAGTCAATATTAGGGTTTTCTTATTTCGGAGCGATTCCGAATCCGATTGCGATCGGATTCCGCGCAATTTCTCCGGCGATTCGGTTGTGTTCTGATCGATCGGTACGTATGTTTATGTGTTTCGGCTTTGGCCCTTATTTCGGTGTCTTTAGCGAGCTTGTAACGTCTCGGTTTGGATTTTGTTGGTTCGATGCTTGAATGAATTTTTACGTTTGTTGTTTGGGTACGCATTGAAAAGTGAAAGATCTGTGACAATTAGACCGATGCGTTCTTTCTTGTACTTTATGTTACATGGTGGGTTATGAATATATGATGGTGTTTCTTGAGTCTTGAGGCTGGAAAGTGGGTATGTGGGATCGGATTGCGCGCAATTCCTCCGACGATTCGGATGTGTTGTGATCGATCGGTACGTATGTTTATCTTTTTCTACTTTGGCCCTTACTTTGGTATCTTTAGGGAGCCTGTAATCTCTCGGTTTGGAACTTTGGATCTTGCATTTGTTGTTTGGGTACGTATTGAAAAGTGAAGGATCTGTGACAATTAGACCAATGTGTTCTTTCTTGTAATTTATGTTACATGGTGGGTTATAAATATATGATGGTGTCTCTTGAGGCTGGAAAGTGGGTATGTGGGTATGTGGGATCGGATGATACAGATTAATTCAAGTGAAACAAATAATCTGTAGCTTTACTTAGAACACAACTTAACCATAAAATCAAAAGTAGCAGAACTGATGTTCATCAAACAACAATCCGATCTGAATCGGTTTACACAACCCAAATCCAGTTTCCAGAAAAATGAAGAAAAGATTACAAAACAGATTTTTTTCGAATGCCACTCACCTCTGTGCGTTGCTTCTTATCACTCTAACAATTTCCTAACAGACTCGAACAGAAATTCACACACACTCCCTGCGTGACGTTTGCAGCTTCTAGAATTTGCAGCTTCTAGAATTTGTTCAGTCACGTGACCATCACGTGCCTTTATCCTGTATCAGATCGTTCCCTCCAAGAGAACCTTGTCCTCAAGGTTGAAAAGATGGAAATTTCTGCCGAATATCATAAAAGAATTCCCAAGTCGCCTCTTCCACTGGTCTATGCGCCCATTTCACCAACACTTGAGTTGCAGCTCTACCTTGTCGATTCACCATTCTTCGTTCAAGAATCTCTTCGGGTTCTTTTACAAACAAATCAGGTATGTCCACCGGAAAAGTATTAGATATGCAAGTAGGACCAACATGTTTCTTCAATTGAGAAACATGAAACACAGGATGAATTCGGGAAGAAGCTGGTAATTCTAACTTGTATGCCACTGTTCCGCATTTATCCAGCACCTTAAATGGACCAAAATATTTGGGAGCAAGCTTTTGGTTGCCCCTTAAAGATACACTATGTTGCTTATAAGGCTGGAGTTTGACGAAGACCAGATCACCAATGTCAAACTGCCGATCACTCCTATGCCGATTTGCAACCTGTTCCATCCTTTGCTGAGCTCGTAACAAATGAAACTTGAGAACTCGAATCATGTTCTCCCTGTCCTGCAAACTTCGTGCCACCACATCAACTTTTGATTCACCAGGTAGATAAGGTAAGTGCACTGGAGGAGTAACACCATACATTATCTCAAAAGGTGTTAGTTGCGCAGCTGAGTGAAATGTGGTATTATACCACCAT
This sequence comes from Sedum album, assembly GCA_006409495.1. Taxonomy (NCBI): domain Eukaryota; kingdom Viridiplantae; phylum Streptophyta; class Magnoliopsida; order Saxifragales; family Crassulaceae; genus Sedum; species Sedum album. Next base: position 32,992 of record QZGG01000090.1, read on the forward strand.
TCGGCTAATGGAAGCCACTTACTCCATAAATGTGGTCTCTCGCTGCACATACAACGAAGATATGTTTCTAAACAGCGATTCACCACTTCCGTCTGTCCATCGGATTGCGGATGGTAAGCAGTTGATAAGTTCAAATCAACCCCTTGCAGTTTAAATAACTCTGCCCAAAACTCGCTAGTAAAAATGGCATCCCTATCACTGGTAATGGACTTAGGAAAGCCATGAAGCTTAAACACATTATCCAAGTAACATTGAGCAACTGTTATAGCAGAGTATGGATGGCTTAAACCCATGAAATGAGCAGCTTTGCTTAATCTGTCAACAACGACAAAAATGACCGATTTTCCAAAGGACGGTGGTAACCCTTCAATGAAATCCATAGAAATATCACTCCATATTTCACTAGGTATTGGTAAGGGTTGTAGTAGCCCTGGTGATGCTGAATTATCGTACTTACTTTGCTGGCAAATAACACAACTTCTAATAAAAGCTTGGATATCTTTAGTCATACCTTTCCAATAGAACAAAGCTTTCACTCGATGGACTGTAGCATCTCTACCCGAATGTCCTCCCGAACTAGATGAGTGAAGCCAATGCAAAATTTTGTTCTTGAGTCCTGCATCATTACCCACCACTAATTTACCCTTTCTTCTCAACTGGTCATGCAACCAAGTGAAATGCTTCTTTGCAGAAGCATCAACTTTCAATGCATTGATGATATCTACTAAAGCCTCATCTGAAGTATAACACTCTTGTAATTGAGAGAATAAATCTGAATCAACAGTAGATATGGACATATTTAATAAGTCAGAATTCTCTACCCTGGATAGAGCATCAGCAACCAAATTTTCCTTTCCTTCCTTATATTGAATCTCGTAGTCAAACTCCAATAATTTCGGTAACCATTGTTGTTGAATCGGTGTGTTAAGCCGTTGCTCCAACAGATACTTAAGACTTCTTTGATCAGTTTTGATAATAAAATGACCAGCCAACAAATAGTGCCGCCATTTCTGAACCGCAAAAACTACTGCGAGTAATTCTTTTTCATATATCGAAAGATGAAGTTGTCTTCCTTTAAGATGTCTGCTGATATATGCAAGAGGGTGACCTTCTTGCATCAAAACAGCGCCGATACCATAACCACAAGCATCAGTTTCTACCACAAACCCTTTAGAAAAGTCAGGCAAGGCTAATACAGGGGCACTGCACAAAGCCTTTTTCAAATTAACAAATGAAGTAGCAGCATCATCAGACCATTCAAATGCATCTTTTTTAAGCAACATCGTCAAAGGCCGTGCTATTGTTCCATACCCTTGAACAAATCTTCTATAATATCCAGTTAACCCCAAAAAACCTCTTAGCTGCTTTATATTTTTAGGGGTCGGCCACTGTTCCACCACACTAAGCTTTTGAGGGTCTGTAGAAACCCCTTCAGCTGATATGTAATGGCCTAAGTACTCCACTCGGTGAACTGCAAAAGCACATTTACTCTTCTTTGCGAATAAACGATGTTCTCTCATTGTGCTGAAAACTGCCCGAAGGTGTTCTTCATGTTCATTCAACGAAGAACTGTATATAAGTATATCATCAAAGAAAATCAAAACGAATCTTCTCAAAAACTCCTTAAACACTGAGTTCATTAAGTACTGAAATGTTGCAGGCGCGTTGGTTAGTCCAAATGGCATAACTAGATACTCATAATGACCACCATGTGTTTTAAATGCAGTCTTATGAACGTCTGCCTCACACATTCGAACTTGGTGATAGCCTGCTCGAAGATCAATCTTAGAATAAAGGTTAGAGCCCCCCAGTTCATCCATTAAGTCATCAATTAGAGGAATCGGGAATCTGTCTTTTACTGTAGAGGCATTCAATCCTCTGTAATCGACGCAGAGCCTCCAAGTACCGTCTTTCTTTTTTACCAAAACCACAGGAGAGGCATAAGAACTTCTACTTGGCTGAATTATACCAGATGTCAACATCTCCTTCACTATCTTATCAATCTCATTCTTCTGATACAATGCATATCGGTAGGGTCGTTGGTTGACTGGATTTGTACCTTCCATCAAGGGAATTCGATGAGCATGATCACCCCGAGAAGGAGGAAGTTGCATTGGATCTTGAAAAATATCGTCAAATTCATTTAAAAGTACTTCAATGGCTTTCGGTAGTCTTGTTTGTGTTGTCGTTTCCTGCGAGGAACATGATTGTTTAACACCTCCAACCTCATCAACACAAATCATAGTCAGTTGTACATTTTGCCCAACAAGCTTGTTAAGTTGTTTTGCCTTTGTTTCTCTAACTGATCCAGGGTTTAAACCATGTAACACTACTTTCCTGTGATTAATCTTGAATTCCATTGTTAATTGTTTAAAGTTCCACACAATGGACCCCAATGTTTCCAACCACTGTATGCCAAGGACCATGTCACAGCAGCCTAAAGGAATTACCATCAAATCAGCCTTGAATGATATATTCTGAAAACTCCATTCAAAATTTTCTAATTTAGCAGAAACTTTAAGTAAACTTCCATCTGCAACTGTCACCCGAGTTAAACCAACAGGAGATAAGTCACAGCCTAAACCTTCAACAATTGATTTGTCAATAAAATTATGGGTACTTCCTGAGTCGATCAGTATGAATAAAGCTTTCTTTCCGTGCATACCCTTTACTCGCATAGTCGAATAACCCGATACTCCCGCAACCGCATTAACTGATATCTGAGCCTGTTCACAAATAACCGCATCTGGTTCTAGGGTCTCGGACTCAATTTCATCACAATCAACATCCTCAGTATCGATTAAAAATAGCTGACTCTTTTTATGTTTCAGATAATGTTCAGGGGAATACTTTTCATCACAAAAATAACAAAGTCCTTTTGTCCGTCTTTCATTCATCTCCTCAGCTGATAGCATTTTTCTTGTATTCTTAACCTCTGGAAAAGTCTTGTGGCCACTATTGTGAGATGAAAACAACGGTTTCTGCACTGCAGCTACTTCTTTCTTCAGTGAACTCTGAGATGGAGTAAAACTAGAATTTCTATTCACAAAAGAAATGTTACCTGTACGCGGGTGAGCTGTCTCATATAATTTCGCCAGAGTTAAGCATTGTCGTATTGTGGAGGGTTGAAACATACGAACATGCATCTGGGTGTCATTTCTTAGGCCTGCCAAATATGCACTGACTAAATACGTCTCCGGTAATTGAACTCTGACACTTATCAACTCAAACTTACTGTGATAAGCCATAATACCATCAGTTTCTTGTAAATTCTTTAATTCAGCAATCGGGTCATCTATAACCTCTCCAAATCTTTCGAGCAATAACAATTTATAAGCATTCCAATCACCAACTATACCCTTATGGTCATTTGAATGAATCACGGATTGATGCCAACTAGCAGCTTGATCATCAAGATGTATTGAAGCCAAGTTTACTCTAATATCTTCAGGTGTACGATCAATGACAAAAAACTGATCACATTTGAACAACCAATCCTTAACTCGATCACCATTAAATCTAGGAAAATCTAATCTAGATAATGATAGCAGACGGATTATTCGGCATATTTTGAGGTCTCACTCTATTAACATCAGTAAACTGAGGTTGATTGTTACCCATTTGTGGCTGAGGAACTTGAAGATGAGGGTGAAGGCTTCGATCACCACTTGTTGATGTTCCTACTCCACCAGTTGCAAGCAGTCGAATAGCTTCAAACATCTCAGAAATCTTCACATCCAACTTCTCATCCATCTTTGACACAAACTCGTTGATACCTGAAACTTTGAAAACAACATCTTCAATCTCACGAAGCCCAAGACTGCCTGAGAACGAGTTTCCTTCCGCCATTAATCACAGGTTGCAAGATCGGGAATCTGATACCAAGATACAGGAAATTCAAACAAAAACGTAGCTTTACTCAGAACACAACTTAACCATAAATCAAAGTAGCAGAACTGATGTTCATCAAACAAACAATCCGATCTGAACGGTTTACACAACCAAACCAGTTTCCGAAAAATGAAGAAAAGATTACAAAACAGATTTTTTCGGAATGCCACTCACCTCTGTGCGTGCTTCTATCACCTAACAATTTCCTAACAGACTCGAACAGAAATTCACACACACCCTCCCAAAAGTGTGACGTTGCAGCTTCTAGAAATTTGCAGCTTCTAGAATTTGTTCAGTCACGTGACCATCACGTGCCTTTATCCTGTATCATCGGATTGCACGCAATTCTCCGACGATTTCGGATGTGTTCTGATCGTCGGTATGTATGTTTATCTTTTTTCGTCTTTGGCCCTTATTTCGGTATCTTTAGCGAGCTTATAATCTCTCGGTTTGGGATCTGTTGGTGCGATGCGTGACTGAGTTTTTATATTTGTTGTTTGGGTACGTATTGAAAAGTGATCTGTGACAATTAGACCGATGTGTTCTTTCTTGTACTTTATGTTAAATGTGGGTTGTGAATATATGATGGTGTCTCTTTTGAGGCTGGAAAGTGGCGTTATGTGGGTTATGTGGTATGTGGGTATGTGGGTATGTGGGTATGTGGGTATGTGAATGAAAATAGACATGAGGAAATCTGTTTGGCCGGAATGGGATACACAATCATCCTGCCAAACTGAATGGGTTATTCAAATCTTCTGCAACCCATTCAAAAAAAACAAATACGAGTTAATATAAATTTGGTCTAGTTTCTTTAAGAAACTTAATGGAATTGGTTATGGTGCTAAGTTTGGAAAATGGGTATAAGTGGGATGAGTTGTTTGTGTTCTTTGGTGTCTCTTGAGGCTGGAAAGTGAGTATGTGGGATGTGGGTTTGTGGGTTTGAATGAAAATAGAAAGAGGAAATATGTTTGGCAGGGAATGGGATACACATACATCCTGCCTAATGGAATGGGATATTCAATCTTCTGCAACCCATTCCAAAAAATAAAAACGAATTAATATAATCTTGGTCTAGTTTCTTTAAGAAACTTAATAGAATGTGGCTATGGTGCTGAGGTTGGAAAATGGGTATAAGTGGGATGAGTTGTTTGTGTTCTTTGGTGTCTCTTGAGGCTGGAAAGTGAGTATGTGGGATGTGGGATGTGGGTTTGTGGGTTTGAATGAAAATCAAAAGAGGAAATATGTTTGGCAGGGAATGGGATACACATACATCCTGCCAAATGGAATGGGATATTCAATCTTCTGCAACCCATTCCAAAAAATAAAAACGAATTGATATAATCTTGGTCTGGTTTCTTTAAGAAACTTAATAGAATGTGGCTATGGTGCTGAGGTTGGAAAATGGGTATAAGTGGGATGAGTTGTTTGTGTTCTTTGGTGTCTCTTCAGGCTGGAAAGTGAGTATGTGGGATGTGGGTTTGAATGAAAGTAGAAAGAGGAAATATGTTTGGCAGGGAATGGGATACACATACATCCTGCCAAATGGAATGGGATATTCAATCTTCTACAACCCATTCCAAAAAATAAAAACAAATTAATATAATCTTGGTCTAGTTTCTTTAAGAAACTTAATGGAATGTGGCTATGGTGCTGAGGTTGGATAATGGGTATGAGTGGAATGTGTTCTTTGAATGAGAATAGAATGTCGGATTTCTATTCGGCAGGGAATGTAATATACATAATTGAAAGGGTTATTCAATCTTCTGCAACCCATTCAAAAATAAATACGACGTATATAATCTTGTTCTAGTTTCTTGAAGAAACTTTAAATGGAATGTGGCGATGGTGCTGAGGTTGGAAATCAGGTATTAGTGGGATGGGTGGTTTGTGTTTTTTGAATGGGAATAGAATGTGGGATTTCTATTTGGCAGAGAATCTGATATCTATTTGTGTTATATAAAGATGGATTCCACTGATCAGATTACATCGTTATTCTTGTCCAAAAATGACATTTGACGGAATCGAAATTAATGCTAAATAATTTGAGGGAAGCTACTGCTCTGTAAGTACATGTATGTGGATATAGTATCAATGAGGTAATTTTATACATCAGTTTATGCATTACATTGGGCACGTATAATTGACACCATATTGGGGTTGAGTATTTATTCAATAGCAAGGTGTTTTCTGTTCAAGGCTTTTGGTATTAGCTAATGTCATGCAAATCATCGTGTTTGCTGGCCGATAAGTTGCGAACATTGGCCATTCATGATTCTGCTGTGAGTGTTACTTACATGACGGAAAGATATAAAGGTCCTAATGGTGTTACTTATGCGAAGCATCTCTTGTAAGTGGACTTTGCCGGAAGCATTGAATTTATGTTATTTATGTCGACGTGACTACTGAGTGGAAACATGCATGTTATGCAGATTGGAGCATAACTGTTGTGCATAGTTCATTCAATTACCAAGGGCTGCCTCCAATCCAATGCTCTTGTCTTATATACCATGTTTCAGAGTACCAAGTCAAGCGGTGTCAGCTTAGACTGTGATGCTTGTGAGTTAATCGGTATGTCAAGTCTTCAATTTGTGTTATACTTTGGCAGGGAATGTGATATCCATTTGTGTTCTTTAGGGATGGATTTCACTGATCAGATGACAACTTTATACATGTCTAAAATGACATTTGACGGAATCGAAATATATGCTAAATAATTTGAGGAAAGCTACTGCTCTGTAAGTACAGGTATGGGGATAAAGTATCAAGGAGGTTATTTTATACATCAGTTTATGCATTACATTTGGCACATATAAGTGACACTATTTGTTTTGGAGTTGGAGTTTATCTCTCTTCCTCATCTGAAAGTGGGTCGAGTATTTATCAAATATCAAGGTGCTTTCTGTTCAAGACTTTTGGTACTAGCTAATGTCATGCAAATCATCGTTTTTGCTGTCCAGTTAGTCGCAAACATTATGGATTTGGTCATTTATGTTCCGTGTTGGTATTTCAGTTTAGATTTGATCTTGTCGAGATGAGTTGACATTTTACTTCCGCAGCTAATGAGTTTAACTGAGACTGATTGTTTGGTACTTACCTCAATGCACTTGATGGTTGATGCAATTTATAGCACACCAGCTTCTTCTGTCCCTGCTTGTGGATGAATGTGGGCTATTTTTTTCCTTGGTATCTTCGAATCAGTAAGTGGTTTTCTGATTTCTAGCTACTTTCGCTAAAAGGCTCTTGGTATGAGATTACGAGGTCACAAAGTACATGGTTTGATTCAGCTTATTGAGGATTCTTTGTCTGATGATGATCTTTTCAGGTTGTAATCTGACAATACTTGAAAAGGGATTGATGATCATTTCTGTTGGGTTCCAACTACATCTTCTTGTGGGCACAATTTTTCGACTTCTGCCAGGTTCAGTGCAGGTTCCTCTATACTTGATAAAAAGTTGGTTCTTCTTGTGGGCATAATATTTTGTGTTCAATCATCTTTACTATAACTTGTGGTTCCTGCATTTTGATGAACAGAAGCTAGTTTTTCAGATAAGAATGTAAATTTCCACATTGTTTGAATGATGTCTGTCTGATGTGCTAGGCAATCTGATTGGAGGGCTACAGTGTCTTCTCAAGGAACAGGCAGAGACTCGACCAACTTATAGCTTACTCAGTACTTGTCTCAAACCCTGAATTAAAAAATTCCAATCAATTTGGGGAAATGAGGCTCTGAACACAATCCTTGTAAGCCCGTCAAGATTGGAAATTCCGCACAACCCCATCTCAATCCTCGTCGACATTACTCAATCTTAGTTAGTAGTATCTTCCATTTCCTCTCTCGACCTAACACAACTCACCATTTGGTTTTTGAATCGGTCGTCCACTGGTCTTCGGATAAGATCAAAATCAAACCTCAGGAGGTAAATTTGGAAACTTTTTGCGTTTGGGTAAGTGTCAGATGTTTCAGAATCAGAAGTTCGTTTCTGGGGGTTTCTGGATTTTGGGGTTTATGAGCCATTTGAAGCCCTTGGCTGGTTGAAGGTTCAATCTTTGTGTTGATTTGTTGATTGTAATTAGCATTTGGTGACCTGGGTGTTGCAAAATTTGTTGGTTTGTTATGAAAAATGAGAGTGTGGCCGAGAGGTGGTGGGGAAGAAAGAAAGGAGAGTTCTTTCCCCAAAGCACTTTCACAGTTTAGCGTCAAACTTTGTTGGGATTTGCTGCTAATATTTCATCGATACTAAGCCTGCCTTGCATTGCGAAATAGGATGGATCAGTGAATTTCACCCTACAATGAAGTTCAGCATTTAACATGACGGAAAGATATAAAGGTACTAATGGTGTTACTTATGCGAAGAATCTCTTGTAAGTGGGCTTTACCAGAAGCATTGAATTTATGTTCTCTATGTCGACGTGACTACTAAGTGGAAACATGCATGTTATGCAGACAGCAGATTCGAGCATGAATGTTGTGCATAGTTCATTCAATTACCAAGGTCTGCCTGCAATCAAATGTTCTTGTCTTATTTACCATGCCATGCGGTTCAGGTTAGACTGAGATGCTTGTGAGTTAAACGGTATGTTATATCTTCAAATTCTACTGTCATTTTCAGATTCATGAACATCCTAACCATGAACTTTTGGCCGACGCATTGCAGTTCTCCAGATTCATATACATGTCGCTCCATTTTCTGGATGTCTCAATAAGGATACATTTTCTGTTTTCAGACCATACTGCATATGAGGTAAATATGTAGGATACTGAGCGGTGTATGTCAATCGGTTTGGTGACATCAAATTATTGATGGCTCTACCTAGTATGCTAATGCTCATGTGCAAATGATGCCTTAGAAGAAGAATCCTAATTTTTAGGATTAAACAGCAGATTTGTTTCGCAGTGGTTTGACATTGTGATACCTCATAATATACTTTATTTTCCAGATTGGACATTACTTTTCTGAGGTTTGTCTTTGGATAAGTATTGTTAGGGTTCAACTGAAATTAAACCCTTCCAAAAATGGAGAAAGCCGGCGAAAGAATAGTTCGCTATGTACTCGTTGCAAGGCTGTTTAGTCTGGGACATGGAAATCTGGTTGTATTTATTTAATGTCATTTTATGATTATTCTTCTCGACTAGTGATTTGGGACTTAATATCGAATCCACGCATGTTTCATGTTTGGCAGTAGATATTTTGCTGGGGGATAACTTTATTTGCTTGGTTATTCTCTCTGAGAAAGTTTAAGTTAAAAAAATCTTTTTTACAGGGAAATGGCTGCAAGATCCGTTGGTTTTGATATATTTGGGCAGCTAAAGATGAAGGATTCTATTTACTAGTTTTAGTTCGTAGTTCTTTGTTACCAGTTCCTTTTTTTCTTTTAATTTTGTACGACCACTTACACTGAAGCTGCATTTCTGTATTTATTTCAAGATTTTGAGTCCACTGATCAGATCAGCTGACAACATTATACAGGCCTAAAACGACATTTGAACGAACTGGCAAGCTTGCTCTTTAATTTGAGGGAAGGTAGTTTTCTGTGCAGGTATGTGGAGTAAACTTTCTTATGTATTGTTTTACATCAGTTTATGCATTAATATGAAAGGATTTGTGAAAGATCAGTACCGAAATTTATGGATTTGATCGTTTATGTTCCTTGTTGGTATTTCAGTTTGGGTTTGATCTTGTTGGGACGAGTTGGTTCATTTCAGGACACTTTGGGTTGGGACGAGTTGGCTCATTTCAACGTGAGAGGACATTCGAAATAACATGATAGTTCTTGTTGGTACTTTTACCCCGTTTAAGTATTCCATTGATACATGACAAATGGTAGAATTGCATTTTTAAGTTCTCTGTATGCGAATATACTGTCTCTTTGTTCTTCAACTATGATACTCATAAAATTTACAGTCCATTATTTTGTAGAGAACATAAGCGGGAATTACTGTGAGCAAGGTGAAATTTGGTTCCAACTGATCCCTAAAAATGGTCACCAAGTTCATGATATCTACTTATTTTACGCGCTCACTTACATTAAATCTACATTTCTGTAGTGACATCTGGATTCAGACTCCACAAATCAGAATAGTTGACAGCATTACACAGGCCTAAAATGACATTTGAAGGAGTTGAAATGCTGAACATTAGTCTGAGGTAAGCTACGACTCTGTGTAGGCAGTGCGGAGTGAATTTTTTTAAGATTCTTGCTTACCAGCATTGTACTTACTGGCTAGGTATCCTTCTTGTGAAGTGGTTTACATCTGATTATGCATGACAGAAAACTTGTATGTTGCACCAGTAAGTGTGAACTTATCAAAATATCGACTTGTTTTTTCTTCATAGCTCTTGGCATTAGCTTTACGTGGTCACAAAGTATATGGTTCACTGTTTGATTCAGTTTAGTGAGTCTGTTTTGATTGATGGTAATTATAACCTTTTTCAGGAGGTGTGCAGCACTTGAAAACAGCTGATGATCGTTTCTATTGAGTTTCAACTCGGTCTTCTTGTGGACGCAAATCTTGATTCCTGACAGGTTCAGTGCACAGGTTCATCTTATGTGTGCTAAAAGGTGGGTTCATCATCCCATTCGTTTCATTATTTGTGTTCAGTCATCTTCATTATCACCGTCTTAGAATTACTTATACGTCATCTTCGAATTTATCACATCCTTATGATTAAAATAATTAGTTGACGTAATTAGAAAATTGGAAATATGGCCATTTGAGCTATTATCTATTGAATAAGAAAGGCTTCCGCAACTCTGAGTAAATCAGGTTCTATCAAGTTGGTCATCAGAGCAATTCGCCGACCCCGATTTTATGGAAACGAATATGTTTGTTTGTATCATTATGACCTATTTATCTTCGCTGATTTGTTACATATTTAATTTTTATTAACTATTTTTGTATTTCTAAATTATTCCGCGAACTAAGCCGTCTAATTATCAAGTTGGACGGCTTAGATTAGTTTTTATTTTATAACTCAAAATTACTTTTCATCTGATACCTTCTTTATAAAGATATACTAAATGCTATAGTATTTAATCAAAATTACTTTTTTTAATATTGATTGATGAATAACATTTATATAATTTTAGTAATTTGATAGAGAAAAGTTTTAGAATGACGCATAAGTATTTGTAAGACGGTAAGACACAATCCCGATTGTTGATTACTAATAATTCAATGGATGAGATTTATTTTAAAATGTAACCGTCAAATCCAATCACCCGTATTTTTTGCAAATCCAACCGCCCATTTTAATTAAAAACCAACTTAATCTCAACCGTCGGATTAATCAAATCAACGATTTTGATTATGTCTCCCGTCTCGAAAAATTTATCGTCACTTTAGATACTATCCCTTTGATGATTTGTTTGAAATAATAAATTACTATATTTGAAAAAGTTTAAATGTATTTTTTATTTTGTGGTCTTTTAACAACCTATTAATATTTAAAAAAAAATCTTATAGCAAAGACAAACATATGACATGTGATTCATAATACAACCGTTACCATAAATATTTTACAATTAATATAACTTAATTAACCATTAATCCGCATTTCTTCAAAATTTTCTATAATTTTAATAAACTATTTCAGTGCATGTCTATAATTAGTTGATAATATTTTCATTTTCTAAGAACTTAATTCAATGTTAATCATAACCAGTCACATATTGTAAATTACAAATTCGGAATTAGTGACATTTTTCTCCGGCACATCCTAATAATAGCTCAGCATGTGTTTTACGCGTTGTCGTTTGCTGAGAAAAAATTAGCTGTCAGTCAATCACTCGGTCTTCCACAATCATAGTAATATATCTGCATTCCACATATCCATATAAATCCAACCTGAACTTGATCCACCAGTAAATATTTTCAAGTGAATCCTGTTTCTTGATTTTGGATGCAATAAGGATGGTAGGTGATGACAATGTGGCTGAGGATGTTGAGATTGAGATGCTGATGATGAAGTTGAATGAGGCGAAAATGACGGGTCGTTTAAGCTCAGATTCTGTTGGTTCATGTTCATCTATTACTGATTATAGTAGTGTCATAACCTGTGTTAGTATGGAGTCTGTTCTGAGTGAGGATGAAGACTTTTGGTCACCCATGGGTTCTTCTTTTCGAAAAGAAACAACGGGTTCAGAGTTTCGACCGACGTTTTTTCAGTCTCAGAGTGGAGTTTCAGGTTAGTATGATTTTTAAATTATGGATATAGGCTGTACTTCATCATATGAATTAAGAGCAACTTGCAATGCAGATTTTGAAATGATGAAGGAGAGGTTCTCAAGGTTGCTACTAGGAGAAGACATGTCGGGTTCCGGCCAAGGTGTTTCCACTGCTCTAGCAATTTCTAATGCCATCACCAATTTATACGGTACATTTTAAGAAAAACACCTCTGTCTCATATTTAATTTGTAACCATAACCTGAAGTTATGCGGAATGGAACAATGTCATTCTGTTTAGTTACTTATTATTTGTTGTCCGACGCAGCTGGCATCTTTGGCCAACTCCGGAGACTGGAGCCGCTCTCTATCGAAATGAAGGAAATATGGAGGAGAGAAATGGACTTGTTACTTTCAGTTTGTGATCATATCGTCGAAATGGTGCCCTCCTACAAGACTGTTCATAATGGAACTAAACTGGAGGTAAGCTCGCGCTATTTTTTTTGCTGTATTCATAAGAGTGAAGATTATAACATGAAGCAACTTTTGTTATTCTGCAGTGTTTTACCTGAACTCAGTTTAATATCTGATCTAAGTTTTCAAGAATTTAGTGTTTCACTGGTAAATTAGATTTGCTGAAATTGGGTTTGGTTTCAGGTTATGGCTAAAAAACAAAGATCAGACTTGTCCATCAACCTCCCCGCCCTCCGAAAGCTAGACAGTATGTTGTTGGTAAGATTCATCCGCAAAGTCATACATAAATATTTTTGCTTCTGTTTTTGGTAAATGTTTCAGAAAATTTACATTTCCCTAATTTTTGCAGGAACTATTGGATGGATTTAGTGACACTGATTTCTGGTATATCGATCAAGGAAAGGAAGATGTTGATACAGAGGGTTCAGAGTTATTTGCAAGAGAAAAATGGTGGTTGCCTGTACCTCAGATTCCCAAAGTTGGCCTTTCTTCGGATTCATGTACACAGTTGGAGCGTAAACGCGAATGTGCTATTCAAATACTGAGGGCAACTATGTTGATAAATACTGATACATTATCCGAGATAGATGTTCCTGACTCATACTTTGATACTCTTCCAGAGGTACCAGCTGCTACGAAAAAAATTGTGGTTTAGCATTTGGCAGACATTATTTTTATAGTTTCATTTTTTTGCAGACAGCCAAAGCCTGCTTGGGTGATCAACTTTACAAACTCATCGCTTCTGATCGGTTCTCAGTAGAATGTGTGTTCGAATGTTTGGATTTTTCAGTTGATCATATTGTTTCAGATATGGTAAATCGTTTGGAATCTGCAATCTACTTATGGAATGCAAGAACTCAGTCTTGGCTCATTCCATGCGGTAACTCAACAGTCAGGTCATCATCGGCTGACGCGGAGAAAATGGAGTTGTTTTCTTCCAGGGCTGAGGTTCTGCTGCACACAATGAAACACCATTTCCCTCATTTGCCACATACTTTTTTAGAAGCCACCAAAATCCAATGTAACAAGGTGCAGCTCTTATTTCCCATCAGCCATAAATTTAACTCCATGTTTGATGATTAATAAACATGTTTTTTTTCACTTCAACAGGATGTAGGAAAGTCCATTTTGGAGAGTTACTCAAGAGTCTTGGAGACACTAGCATATAACATTATATCCCGGATAGATGACGTGCTGTCGATCACGACCCAGCCAGAAAACTTCCAGTTACACTCGAACACAATGACCCCTAACCATCATACCGTTTCAGATTTTTACTCGCGGCCAATGACAAGAAACCACTCAAGGACTGCTAGCTTAACTCAAACACCAATGCATTCCTCCAAGTCAGATAAGAATATCTTACCAAACAAACCACCTCTTCACAGAAGTATAACTAAAAGAGTCCTGAGTAACCTATGCGTCGAGCCCCGTGACAAGCACCGCCATAAGTCATCTGACGACTCAGACTTAGCAGTGTCGAGTCCAAGAACAAATACAGTTTTACCACCTAGCCATCCTCCTATTAGCACCCACAAGCGGCGAAACTCTTCTCCGGCCTCATTGCCGAAAAACTACAGTGATCTTCTTAATGTAGACTTAACCTCTAACCGTTTTCAGTCCCGTTAGCTTAAATTGCGCGATTATCAAAATGGTGTTGTTTTGACGTTTATATTATCGAAATGATATGATTTTGACGTTTTTTTATTATAATTCTACTTAATTTTACTGAACTCGGTCATTTGATTTCCAGTCCTTGGAATAAATTAAAAAAACCAAATACAATAAAATAATAATTATGCGCTCAAGAAAGTTTTACAAATGTGAAACGAAGTCGTTTTAAGTAATGTAAGAATTTCCTCTTTGGTCAAATTAGGGTTTGTGTCGAAGAGAAGAAGCAGAGAGAACTGTGAATCGAAATGGACAAAGAGCAGAACGCAGGAGGCACAAGCATCCAAGTAACCGCACTCGACGCGATCATAAACGTAATTCACTCTTCACTCTAGCCGTATTTCTCGGCCTTGCTTGGAACCCTTCAGATCCGACCAACAGCTTAATCTCCGACCAAGCCTGTCTCCCAAGCCCAAAACACGCCGAGGATCTTGTCGCTTTCCATGTCTACTCTTTCAGTTCCTTCCTTTTCTCTAGCTCATTGCTTTAGCACTTAAACAAGCTATAAGGATTGTTAGAAACCCTGGATTTCATTTCCAGTATGCCGATTTATTCGCTAAGGTTAATAGATCAGCATTGAGAGTTGGGATGTTGATTTCCGGCGCTGGTTCGGCTTGCGGATGCGCATTTTTGATGATGGCGTTGATTAATGTTGTGCAGATTAAGCTTGGAACTTTGGCTTGTGGAAGCTCGCATAGCTATGCTGCTGTTGTGCCGCTTGTTATCTTGGTACCATCTGGTCTTTTATTATATATTTCTGTCATTGTGTATGCTTTCACGCGATAGAGAAATGTGTCGTTGATGTAATGACTTGGTTTTTAATGAGGGAAATATGAGATGTTTGTTCAATTCCCTTGTGCAACTTTGTTTTGATCTATTGCTGTCCTTAGCATTGCTTAATTGCGTTGTGCTCATTCTGAGTATTTGTCAATGTTAGCAAACTCAAAATCCAGAGTTGTTGAGGAAAGTAAGCATATGATGTTTCCAACACGAAGATAGTAAAGAGTATTAAGGTCTATTATAACTTGGATCAGTTTCATCCGTCGGAGGAAAGCAGTATGAATGTTGGCATTCTTAATGGGTGGACGTGGAATGCAATGGCTTGCATCTTAGCTGTGATAGAAAAGAACAGCTCAGGGCTCGGGATACTGAAACATGTTGAATGATGGATTGACTACCGAGATGCCTCCATCAATCAAAAGATTATGTCCGCTGATATACTGGGCCTCATCACTTGCTAGGTATAAAGCTGAATTGGCTACATCATCAGCTCTGAGCTTTGTACCTTTTAGGTTACCATACGACTCCATTGTCGCCTCAAATTGGTCATCTCCTTGAAGTCCTACATATTTCTTAGCCAGTGGTGTCACCAAGGCATAAGGGGACCGACAATTTACTCTGATACCAAATTGGCCAAGCTCAACTGCAGCGTTCCTGGTCAGGCCTATGACAGCGTGTTTCGAAGCACAGTAGGCATGAGAGGCCGCACCACCTAAGCACGAGCTAATACTTGCAGTTGAAATGATGCTACCAGATCGAGCAGGGATCATTACTGAGGATGCATGCTTAATCCCTAGGAAGACCCCAGTGACATTGATGCTGAGAACTTTTTCAAAGTCAGCTTTCTACTTATCAATTATTCTAGCCTTGTTGGGGTCTGCTATGCCTGCATTATTGAACATTATGTCAAGCTTTCCAAAGGTTGCTGCTGCCTTTTTACAGCATTTTTTACTTGAGCCTCATCAGTGACATCGCAATGCACAAATACCGAGTTGGAACCTATAGCCCGACAGACAGAAGCACCAAGCTCGTCTTGAACATCAGCTACCACAACTTAGGCTCCATGTCGGGCAAAGAGTTTAGCAGTGCATTCACCTATTCCGATAGCTCCACCAGTTATTAGTGCCACCTTTCCTTCCAGCCTACATAAAACCACACGTTATGACATGGAACAAAACAATTTCCTCCGGCTCCCCAAAATCATCAGAACTTGTTCATAAAAACCTCAACAATGGCCTTTTCAATTTATGCTTTCACGGTTACAGGAAATTATTTGTGAAGAATCAATGATGGAAAACTCAGTGATATATACCTTCGAATGACTCCTGAGAGGGATCGTGTAGTTGCCATGGAATCCTGAAGATTTGTATTATGGTATGAAAATCTCCACAAGGCTAAGAGATCAATTTAGAAGCACCTTGAACTCAGCTGCGTTTCATGGTTTTCTTCAGCTAACAACTTATCACCAACATGAATCAAGTCTTAAAATATGTATCTTTGCACCAACAGTTAGCCTGCTCGGGTTTGGCCGCTACGGCAAATCGTTTACCCAAAGGTATTGCACTGGAGTAGGTTAAAACCCATTTCTGTGTGATTGATTCTAACTGCGGATCTACGATAGCAAACCACAATGTTTCAGTTAACCTGTAAATGTACGAGGATTGCACACACAAGGAAGAAATTAAAAGAGAACTGCTGTGGCAAAATGAAATTGTAGATTATTAGTTATAAGCTGTGCAGCCTAACATTTGGATTTTGGCTAATTCCACTTTAGTTGTACTTGATTTATTCATAGTGACTTGAAAAAATTAAAGGCCAATAAGGAAGTTGCATACATATTCCATAAGGCAAATGCATCTGCAAAGATACACAATCCATCAAGGTTTCAGGTAAATGGGCTATAAAGTTTTCAGGTAACACAATCCATCAAGGTTTCCCTCAACACATACAGCCCTCATGTTTGTAAAGATTTCGTGAAGTCCTCCACTAATTTATAACATTTTATGGCTGCTAAGATGTCAAAAACTGAAAATGTGCAAGCATGAGCTGAGTTTTGCTTATGGCGGCCCTCTTGCTACTGGCATTCCAGTGCTACCAAATTCAGTCTTGGGTTTTGCATAATCAACATATATAGTGCGCCCATTGAGTTCCTGCAAGAAATAACTTAAATCAGTCAAACAAATCTTTACTAAGCTATATCGGACGAATATATGACAAGCTTGAGATCATTTGCCTTTTCATTCATTTCCATCATTGCCTTTTCTGCCTCATCACTTGACGCAAATGTCACAAATCCAAAGCTTTTCGATTTCCCTGTTGTCTTATCCATCACAATCTTGGCTGAAAACAAGAAACAAGGTAAATTCCTCGGAATATCTATATGGTAATGAATTCGAAACAAGTATCTTGCTGAAATATTAAAAAGATGTAAGACACAGCAGAGTTTTTTGCACAAATCACATAGCTTAATGTACCTTCAACAACTTGACCATATTGCGAGAATGCTTCAGTCAATCCATTTTCCGTCGTATACACCGAAAGCCCTGCGCTACAATTACTTGGATGTCAACAATTCAGATTTTTAAATGATAAAATCATATATACAAAATATTAATATCAAAATATGCAAATTCATGTCAACAAAACTGCTGATGCAAAAAACCCTAAAACGGATCAAATACTTAATAAAGATGCGAAACGAGACGGAGACCGCGCGTACCTCCAACAAAAAGCTTTGAAACGACGCCTCTGCACGAAGCAAGAATCGCCGGACGATTTTGAACTTGCGATAGTTGAGGCAGCTTCAGTCGACTCATCCTTCCGAAGGCCGCCATTTTAAGAACTCAACGAAATCCTTTCAATTTATTTATAGCGTCTCGTCTCGCTAACGACGCCGTTTCATCATAACGTGCCGTTTAACTTACTGACATCACCAAAACGGCACGAACACACGAGGATTGACGAGAAGAATGGCGAAACGCAACGGCACTCTTCTCCGCACTTCCGCCGCAATCCTCCGTAGACATTATTCAAACCCTAATTTAACCCTTTCTACCTTGTCCGATAGCTTTCGAATTCAAACAAAGGAGGAACCGCATGTTCGGATTCTATACTCTTTGATCAACCAAGGTCGTACGGAAGCTGCAAAAAATGCTGTCAAATCGCTTCTCAAATCCAATTCACCCGATTCTATTTTCAAAGATTTTGTTCTCAATTCTCCTGATGCAAAGTCAAGAGTGCGTTTTACCAGCTTGTTGCTGTCGGCCTGCGCGGAGGCCGGGATGGTGCGGCAAGGGATTGAGGTTTATAATTTAGCAAGAAAGGAAGGCAAATTTCCGTCTTTAGCGTCTATCAATATGTTTCTAGAGGCGTTGGTGAAGTCTCGTCAGTATGAAATTGTTTTGGAGCTGTTTAATGAGCTTCTGCAGGGGAAGGTTAAGGTTGATAAGATGACTTATTGTAAAGCTATACAGGCGGTGGTGAAAATGGGGGATGTTGGGGGAGGGTTGGAGTTGCTTAAGAGGATGGAAATTGAAGGAATTGATAGGACTGTATTTGTTTATAATGTGTTGATTGGTGGTTTGTGCAAGGAGGGGAAAGTTGAGGATGCAGGGAAACTGTTTGATGAAATGACTAAGAAGGAGAAGCTGATACCAGATGTAGTGACTTTTAACACTTTAATTTATGGGTATTGTAAATATGGGTGCTTGGAAAAGGGGATTCAGTTTCGAGAGCAGATGAGGGATTTTAAGGTGGAACCTAATCTGGTCACGTTTAACACAGTTTTAAGTGGATTTTGCAGGGCAGGTAGGTTGAAGGAGGCAAAAGTGCTGGTTAAAGAAATGGAAGTGTATGGATTTGTCCCGGATGGGTTTACTTATAGTATTCTTCTAGATGGGCATGTTAGGGATGGTGATTCAGATGCTTTATTTGCTACTTATGATGAAGCTGTCAAGAAAGGTGTGGTGATTAATGAGTACACAGCTGGGATTTTGTTAAATGGGCTGTGTAAAGAAGGAGAGATGGACAGGGTTGAGGAGATTTTTGAGAAATTAGTGCAGAACAGACTTGTTCTGAATCAAGTAATATGTGACACTGTGTTAGATGGATATTGCCGTATATTTGCTGTGGATCGCGCAGTTTTGTTCATTGGAAAGATGGAAAACCTTGGTTTTAAGCCAGATTGTGTAGCTTTCAACCGCATGATCAGAATGTTCTGTGAACTGAAAAATATGGTCGAGGCTGAGGAATGGACTGCAAAAATGAGAATAAAGGGAGTTAAACCCGATGTCGCTACATACAACATTCTCATCGACGGTTATGGAAAGACTGGCATATATTGGAAGTGTCTTGACACTCTAGAGGAAATGGAACAAAATGCTTTAAGGCCAAACGTTGTAAGCTACGGTTCTGTTGTAAATTGCTTTTGCAAGAACAATAAGCTTCTTGATGCTGAACTAGTGTTGACAGACATGAGTAATAGAGGAGTACTACCTAATGTTAGGATATACAACATACTCATTGATGGTCACTGCAAAGCCGGAATGCTAAAAGATGCTCATAGGTTTCTAGCCAAGATGATTAAGGCAGGTGTAGCTCCAAACCTTGTGACACATAATGCTCTAATCGATGGACTCTGTAAAATGGGAATGATGTTAGAAGCTGAAGAGTTAGTGACACAGATTACTAGCAACGGCGTAGTACCAGACGCCATCACCTATAACACCTTAATCTCTGGATATTGTGCCGCAGGAAATTCACAAAAGTGTCTTGAGCAGTACGAAAAAATGAAGAGATCAGGCATCAGCCCTACTTTGAGAACATATCACCCACTGATAAGCTGTGTTGGCACAGAAGGGGTGTACATGGTGGATAGATTACATCAAGAAATGTTAGATTTAAATTTGATTCCTGATCGGTGTGTATATAATGCCCTAATACACGGATATGTTGTTAGTGGAGACACTCAGAAAGTCTTTGACATATATGAGAGAATGGTAGATCAGGGGATATCTCCTGATGCAGAAACATATAATAACTTGGGTATAGGATTCTTGAAAGATGGAAAATTTCTGGAAGTAGGTGGTATAGCAAATGAAATACATGCCAAAGGAATAGTTATCAAGCCGGAGACGTACAGTATGTTAGTTCAAGGACACTGTGAGGTACATGATTTTGATGGGGCATTTAAGTGGTATAGAGAGATGATTGATAGAGGGTTTCCTCTTGATGCTTCTATCCGCATGGAGCTTATAAATGGTCTGAGAGAAAACAAAAAATTCCAAGAAGCTGAAACTGTGAGCTCTGGAACTAAAGCAGGTATTGGTGCTATTCCTGTGTAGAAGCAAGAGCAAGATGCTTACCATTAGGACTGTTATATCATGGAATACAAGTAACTTACAAAGACATTTGACATGCTGTTGCTGATCATCATACTTGATTCTGCCAACATTAATGGAAAAGCATATGATGTGCCCCAGTTATACATTCTTACTTCTTAGTCAGAGGCTTGTTGCGCACGGTTAATCAACATCATTTATCTGCTGAATTGGTAAGATGCTATTTTCAATAAAAATCTTGAGCTCTTTTAGTCAGAAAGTACTGACTTGGATTGTGCAGTAGAACAGTTACAAATGTTTAGGAAGAGGGACAGAGAAACAGCATGGCATGGTATAGTTAGTAGTTCGAGGTGCAGATGGTCCATATGCGTGCAGACAAGAACAAAATGTTAATGAACATGCCTTTCTATATCACATCCTGATGCAAACCTTTTATCCAGGCCAATTCTATCTTATGAAGATGATAGGTACAGCAGTAATAGATATTGATGTGGTTTCGTCTGCGTGCAAACAAGGTCAGCTGTTATTGACCCTGCCTTTTCTATATCAACATCTTGATGCAACCTTTTTATTCAGGCCAATCCAGCTCTGTAAAGATGCTATAGGTACATCAGTAAAAAATATTGATGTGGTTTCATCTGTGTGTAGAGAGGAGTCAAAGGCCATTGCCAATGACCCGGCTTTTTTATATCAACATCCTGATGCAAGCTTTTTATCCAGGCCAATCCAGCTATGTGAAGATGCTAGGTACACTAATAAAAGATTTTGATGTGGTTTCTGTTTGACCATATTTTCTTGCTATTCATATCAGTGCTGACTCAACTGTCTTCGATGAACTCTTATTGCTATTGATGTTTTTATTTCATTCAGGAAGCTGATGTGCCTGACAAAGCTGGGTTATAGACTTTATTCATGTCTGCCTTTGAACAGCTTCGAAGGTGGCCAGATCTCATCAGCATTTCTTCAGAGTTCTGAACGGTGTCCCTTAGGTTATGATGACTGATGGTAAACCTTAAGATAGTTTATTTTGCTGGATCCTGAATTAATTTACAGCGGGCTGCTTGAACGTAACATTACCAAATAATTGTGTCGATTCTGTGTATTTTTTGACATTGATAGTAAAATACTATAAGAGTTTTATATTATTATGAGTTAGTTTCTACATTTTCTGAATCGGGTGGCGTTTTTGGCCAGCCTCATATATTTCTCTTTTAAACATTTCCTCCTTGACCTCTTCCTGATATTTCTTTCATATTAAATGAGAGTAGGAAATAGTTGTGTAGTTGAAATGTATCTCATTTACTGTTTGTTGATGTTGTGTAGTTATTGGAGTAACTACCCCAACTGATGTCAGATAGATAGTTGAAGCCTGTAGGGTGAACACAAAGAAAACTCTGCACAACTGTGTCTCCATATGGTAGCATGTTGTCAATCAATTTGCTCAGTTTTGCGTGCTCGGAAATGCGGAGTAAATTAGGCATTGTCTGCATGTGATCCCACTGTAACATGCAATTAATGTAGCAAACGTTATTCCTGACTTCCTGGGGTTTATTAACTGCCTGCAACTCCTAACAAACCCTAACAGTATGTTGCATTCCTGCAATGTAAGTAATAACCACAATTAATGACTCTAAGCAGTCTCATATTTGATGCTTGAAATTAGGATTTCACATGGCCATGCACATATTTTTATAAAGTCGAGATCGTGAATAATCAGAAAACGACGTTGTTTCCTAGAATTGGGTATTTGGATACTTGTTTGTCTATGCAGATATTTATGTATAAAAACAAGGTTGTGTCACTTACATCAAGTATCAAGACACAACACTCTCAACAAAGAAATACTTTGAACAACAGAAGATATTTCCATCATGGATCTCAAAGGTGTGAAGCAATGTATCAAGCCAACTGGCCGAGCAATGGGCACCACTGAGCAAGGTTGGTGCAGGGCTGTGACTGGTGGCACAGGCATCACAGTCCTAACCCTACTTCTCTCTAAAGATCATGAACTCTCAGCTATCCAAAATGCTCTACGAGAAATACAAAATAATCACCCTATCCTCAGATCCAGACTTCACCGCCACCCAGCATCTAACACATTATCCTACATTACATCTCCAACACCTTTCATTGAGGTTAAACAACTGGATCTCAGTGCCACGGAGAAAATCCTACAACTTAGCGATGGTAATTCTCCATTGCAGAAAATATTAGAACATGAGTTGAATGAAAACTCATGGATGAGTTCCCTTTCATCATCCTCACAATGCAATGACCATGACTTATTTTTTGCAAAAACTTATCTCTTGCCGGATAAGAAAAGGGTCTTAGCCCTTAGGTTTCACACCTCCGTGTGTGACCGCACCACCGCAGTGTCACTGCTGAGGGAGATACCAGGCATTGTGTTGGAGGGTTGTAGAGAGGATAATGTTGTGGGGAAAAATAAGGATGGAGGGTTGAAGGGAGAGGTGAATTTGGGAATCGAGGCTTTGATGCCTGCTGGAGTCATTAAGAAGGGTTTGTTGAGCAGGGGAGTAAACATGCTTGGTTACTCTCTCAGCGCTCTCAGATTGACGAACTTGAACTTCAAGGATGCTAAACAGACTAGATCATCCCAAGTTGTCCGGTTAAAAATGGATGCCCTAGAAACCGAAAAAATATTAGCTGTAAGTTCGGATCTTTCTCTAAATATGTACCAGTCATATCCCAATATTTACACAAGATGCTCCATGTGAACAATCACATGAGTGATCACAAAGTGTAGTAACACCCATTTAGACGGTACGTGTCTAGAAGTTTATGATGTTTTGTTCTTCAAATATTCTGTAGGGTTGCAAGACAAGAGGGATCAAGCTATGTGGGGCATTGTCCGCTGCTGGTATCATGGCTGTTAATTCTATGAAAAGCAAGCACGACAGCAACCGCAAATATGGAGTTGTGACACTTACTGATTGTCGCTCTGGTCTTAACCCTCCTCTTAAGGAACACAATTTTGGTAAGCAAAAAGTTCTTATTTCCATCTTTAATCATTATGATACAAAAAAATATTGGATTTGTTTGTTCACTAAACTCTCTTTCTCTATCTCTCTTTTATCTAAATAACAGGGTTTTATCACTCTGCCATCGTAAACATACACACAATCAAACCTAATGAAACTGTGTGGGACCTAGCAACAAGATCTCATCAAGCACTACAAGACTCCAAAAACGCAAACAAGCATTTCACAGACATGGCTGATCTAAACTTCCTCATGTGCAAGGTGGTTGAAAATCCAAGTCTAACCCCATCATCTTCCTTGAGAACATCCTTTATTAGTGTGTTCGATGAGCCAGTCATCGACAACACTTGTCACACATACAAGGAAGTAGGGCTAGAGGACTACATTGGCTGTGCCTCGGTTCACGGGATTGGTCCCTCTATAGCCATCTTTGATACGGTTAGAGATGGACTTCTGGATTGTGCTTGTGTCTATCCATCACCATTGCACTCCAGGGAGCAGATGATGGATCTTGTCGACAAAATGAAGAGCATGTTAGTTGGTGCTAGTTATTAGTGCATGCCTACTTATTAACTGATTCTGGAGCTCATTGAGCCTCTCTAGTTTACTGTTTCCTAAAATACGTATGTCAAGTCTTCAACTATTGTTTCAGCATCAGCATGTACCAGTGCCTCGGAGCAATAATATTATTCTGCTTTTAAATCTATTTAATTAGCAGTGCAAAGACTGGCTAGAACTTTGCTGGTAATTAATACCTGAGTTATAATGTTCAAACCATCTCTACTACATACCAAAAGCAGCAACCATCTAGTGACAAACATTTATGTTGGAACCCACAGGTAGAAAATCAAAGAGATCCAATATCAACAGCAACATATCAATCTGTTTAAAGCCAGTAACAATACAGGACAAATGAATTAAATACAGCATGTTACTCGATCCACTACGCCAGCATCGTCTGTTTAAAGTTACTGTATCTCCTTCAGCAAGACTCCACTTTAGTCAGTCCATTGATAAATACAAAGTAGAACATGCAAAGATACATGCAAAGTAGTTGAGATTGCACCGTAGAACATGTTTCCATAAATGTGAAAAAAAGCGGACGATGCAGAAATGATAAATGCAAGATGAAGACATTTCGAGAGAAGAAGTTAATGAACAAACATGTAAGATGAAAAATAGATGGATCGGAAAGCAGAACGAATGAAGTTTATCACAAGGAATTAGGGTTTAGTTTGGTCCAAGCAAAGGGTTCCATTAATTGCCATGCATTCAATTTTTATTACATTATTTTAAGGTAACAGGTGAGACTTTTAATGTTTTACACCTGTTCTGCAATATAGATTGTTACTAAGGCTAAAAGGCTAAATGTTGAGGCATAAGCTAGTCTTGCTTTGCATCAAGGAAATACATTTGTTCCTTGGATAGGCCCAAGTCCAATATTCCTAATTTGCTTGAGCCCAACAAGCTCTTGAACCGGCCCAATGAGAGACTTATTAATGTAATAACTTGCTATCTTATTTTTATGTCTCTGAATTATAGATTCTTTGGAGTTTACGGTTTAGTCTTTAAAATACGGACCGACATGAGCGAGTCGACTCAACACACCAATGACTCGGTCCCACCGACCACCACTTTCCAGACTCGCACCGTCGGCGGCACCGAGTACAGCTGGTGCAAAGCCGTACCCGGCGGAACAGGCACAACAGTCCTCGCACTACTCTTAACCAAACCACCAAACATCTCTCTTTTCAAAACCACTCTACACAAACTCCAGAATGTAAATCCAATCCTACTCTCCAAGCTCCGATACTCCCCCGCCGCCAACAACTTTTTCTTCCACACTCCGCCACCAACTTCATCCTCCAACCTCCAGATCCAGACGTACAGTCTCGATTTCACTTCTCGCATTTTCGAATCGTCGACTGCTCCGTCGCGGTTCCACGCGATTGTCGAGCATGAGATGAACACGATGACGTGGCGGCCTGCTGGTCCGGAGTGGGGAGAAGATGTGGATGATGATGATGGTGGTGATGATGTGATGTTTGCGAGCTGTTATGATGTAGAGGAAGGGAAGTGGGCGGTGGTGCTGAGACTACACACGGCGGCGTGTGATAGGGTTGCGGCGGCGGCGTTGTTGAGGGGATTTTTGAAGATGTTGGGGGAGGGAGAGGTTGAGGTGAGGAGGGGAGAGGTTGGGTTGACTGTTGAGGAGTATGTGCCTGCTGATAAGGCTCGTAAGCGTTTTTGGTCGCGTGGGATTGATATGCTTGGATACTCTTTGAACTCATTTAGGCTGTCTAATTTGGAATTTCACGATGCCAGCTCCCCGAGATCATCTCAGGTGATCAGGTTGCATATGAATAAGCATGACACGGACGAGCTTCTGAAAGTAAGTTATGTTTTACTGATTCGTAAAGTAAGCAGATTACTATAGTTTAACTGGCAGGTTTGCTGACTTTGATATTCAAGTATTGCTTCATTGATTAATTTGAGATGGTGGTATCGAGTGATAATCAGTGTAGATGATTTGATGATGAATTATTGCGATGAGCTGCATACTTTGATCCAGATGATAATGTAGCTATTCAAAGAGGGATTTTTGGTAAAAAATAATTCTTTCAATGGTGGCCCCTTTGAGTGAACTGGATCTTAGGAGTAAGAGAGTGACATATTTGTTGTTATTGCCATCCTTCTAATTTCTAGTGGGGTTCAATTTTCTTGTCACAAGATAAGAGCTTTATGCGTGTTAGAGACTGTAATTGCCTTTTTGTTGTTGTTGTACAAGTTGGACTTTAATTGAGGTATAAGTTGATAAGCTCTTATTCAATGAACCATGGATATGGGCGTAATGGATTGAGATCATATGCTTTGTGCGGCAACATGATGATGTCCTTTAAAGGATTTATTCCTAAAACATAGGATTTAGAATTAAAAACAATATTAAATTTTGTCTGGAAACTTCTGTAAGCTGCACGGGATCTGGATCCGTGTGTGGTCTTAACTGATGTCGGAGTACCGTATGTGGACTATGCATGGGTTTTAACTGTTTTTCAGACCTATCTTGATGTGCTGGATAGGGTGGATGCAGTTAATTCTTAGGCTAAGCATTTTCAGCTGTTGTAGGGGTATTATGTCTTATAATTTAAACTTCCATTATCTGTACCTAAGATAGTGAGATTTAGCGTAACTTGGAATTGTGTTTACATCCTGCAGGCTTGCAAATTAAGGGAGGTAAAGTTGTCTGGGGTCTTGGCTGCTGCTGGGATAATTGCTGCTCGAACTTCTAAAGAACTTCCTGATGGCCAATGGGAAAAGTATTCAATTACAACACTTGTAGATTGCCGCCCATTTCTTGACCCGCCACTGTCTGACAGCCATGTTGGTACGATGCTACTACTCTTTTCCAGTGTTTTGTTTGTTCAGTTGCATTTAAGTCTAAGTTGTTCAGTTCATCAATTCATATATGTTATCTTGGATAAACATTTAGTTTGTTGACAATATTGAGTAAAAAACAATAGGTGAATACTTCAGTTCACGGATCATTAAGATCAGTTTGGTAGACTGTAGATGTAATATTACTGAACAAACAGAAAATGGTAAAACTGGAAGTCATTTTATGCGTAGATAATGTTGAAATTGATTTCATCCACCAGATTAGATTTGCAAGAAAAATATGCGTTTCTGCAACTTCATCTGAATTGGGTGCTTGATATTTATATCAGGATTCTATCATTCGGCCATCATTAACTCCCATGACATCCAAGGCGGGGAAGATTTATGGGACCTCGCAAAGAGAACCTATGGTTCTTTTGAAAATGCAAAAAACTCCAACAAGCATTTCACAGACATGGGCGACCTTAACTTCTTGATGCTCAGAGCTCTAGAAAACCCGGGTCTGACTCCAAGTGGTTCATTGAGAACCTGCTTGATCTCTGTATTTGAGGAAACCATATCTGAACAATCAAATGATTTGTGCCATGAGCTAGGGTTGGAAGATATGTTAGGTTGCGCTTCTGTTCACGGAATAGGCCCTGCACTTGCTTTATTTCACAAAATTCAAGATGGTGAGCTAGATTGCGCTTGTGTTTACCCTTCTCCCCTGCTGCTGAGAGAACAGATCAATAAGATCATCGACGATATGAAGAGAGTTCTTATTGAGGCCTGCATACCGGCGTAAACAAATATGTTTATGTCATTCATCTCTTATCGAGAGATTGCGATTGAACATTTTAGAGACAGACTCTAAAATGCTAACATTAGGTTTCTTGGAAAAAATGGACAATGAGGCGTCTAGCAATATATATGCGAGTATCTTGAAGAGATTCGGTCAAAGTTCATTTGGGAATAAAAAAGTCAAACTTTCTGAACTCTATAATTAAACGCAGTTTATCGAAGCTTTATTATTATTGGCTAAAAAATAAAATAAAAAACCCAAAGACCTCAAAAACCATACCTGATTCCACACACTCTTCGCTCGAATTCGGTGACCGCCTGCGGCTCAAATGTTCCGCAATTTCACCATTTCCGATAAAGATTCCGTTTCTCTACCGATTTAAGGTATTTGCAGTGTGCAATTTGCACATTAAACTTCGCTTTCCGTGAGCTGTTTTTGTCAGTTTGCGACTCTTTTTGTTGATTGAATACGTCCTATCTCTTCTATTAGCGTCTGTGTTTAAGAAGCTGTAGCTCTGGTTCTTTTGACATTTTCCTCCTGGAGAAGGCTTGTTTGGACAGTTGTGTCTATCGATTTTGTATTGAATGTTTGAGGTTAGTGTGGTTAGATTTTGGTAGCTTTGTTGTGAGAGTTGCATTGCTCGAAAGTTGTGATTAGGTTTTGGTTGTAGATTCTTCTGGGATTACTCATTTGCTTGTGTTGAGGCTTTTACTATAACCAGTTTATGTACCTTTGATGCAATGCAGTGAAACAAATTGTTCATCACTGCTGCTTTTGTTCACAGGTTTGTTCGGAGTTAAGGAAGTCTGCAGTCTGCATTGTATATTGGGTGATGGGGTCTCTCAGAACACCCTGTAGTGCTTCTGCTGATACCAATAACTTTACAAGTTATGTGACTGTTTTTGGAGGGAAATCGTCAATCGAAGGCCGCGTTGGCAGATCAAACTCTTTGAAGATGTTTGATTACAAGATTAAACTGTGGGGCGCCGGTCAAAAATCTTCTTCATCCTCTTCGAAAATATTTTGCTCACTGAATTCACATAACTTTAATTCTTATCAGAGTAAGGACCCATTTCTGAAAATGCATCCTGAGATATCAATGCTAAGAGGAGAGGGTAGTAATCTTGATAAAGATGCAGCTGGTGGACGTGATACCGAGAGGATAGGGGACTCAGTCAGTCCAAGTAATTACAATGAAGCAAAAATCAAAGTCATTGGGGTTGGGGGTGGCGGATCCAATGCAGTAAACCGAATGATTGAAAGCTCAATGAAGGGTGTTGAGTTTTGGATCGTCAATACCGATGTTCAGGCCATGCGGACGTCACCTGTTTTTCCTGATAACCGGTTGCAAATCGGCCAGCAGCTAACCAGAGGTCTTGGTGCTGGTGGAAACCCAGATATTGGCACCGATGCTGCGAAGGAGAGTAAAGAGTCCATTGAAGAGGCAGTATATGGTGCAGATATGGTCTTCGTAACGGTATATTGGATATATTTGTTTGTGGGCTTGACTAACTATTAATTCTTGTTTACGGTTTAGATAGTCCTGAAGTATTTGATATTTTCATATTAAGTCAATTCATAAATATCACTTCAGGCTGGAATGGGTGGAGGAACTGGAACTGGCGGGGCTCCAGTCATTGCGGGAGTGGCTAAGTCGATGGGAATCTTAACTGTTGGGATCGTGACTACTCCATTCTCATTTGAAGGGAGAAGAAGGGCAGTTCAAGCCCAGGAAGGGATTGCAGCTTTAAGAGAGAGTGTTGATACATTGATCGTGATCCCGAATGACAAATTATTGACCGCAGTTTCTCAGTCTACTCCAGTTACTGAAGCGTTTAATCTGGCTGATGATATACTTCGACAAGGTGTCCGTGGTATATCTGATATAATTACGGTATGTTGAACTTCAAAACAGCGATCAAGCTAGGTCAGCAATAGGTAATTAAAATGAAAGAAATTATTGTGCTCTTCTCATGGAATATCTCACGGTTGCTTAAGCTATGATTCTAAATGATGCTCATCCTTGCATGCGCAGGGAAATGAAACTTTGAAGTTTGTTTTGAATAGTTTCATACGCTTAATTGATTAGTTTTATTGAAGGGCATGAAACTGTGGGGTTATTGTAGGCTCCTTCTTGCAAAATTACTTGTCAATGGTATTGTTATGGTATGTGAATTTGACTATTGATGAGCTGTGACGTGTACAATAAGTTGGACATTTTGAGTCTCATTAAACACTATGAATAGTGTGTTAATATCACGTTTTGGCCTTTTACACTTTTTATTTCTTCTGAAAATTATCAGTTATTCATGTACCTGTGCTGAGTAATTTAGTCTATTTCAGATTCCGGGTCTCGTTAATGTGGATTTCGCAGATGTACGTGCTATAATGGCTAACGCTGGTTCTTCATTGATGGGAATAGGAACTGCTACTGGTAATTACAGATTATTATGCGAATGTTCATCAAAAATAGATTAATAGAAAATGCAGCTTTTCTTTGTAGTACTGACTACTGAGTGCATTTATAATATTAACGAGCCTTGTCTCTTTTATTATACCTTTAAATTGCAGCTGTTACCATCACTGAAGTTTGTTTTGATTAAACTAGAAATATATCTACTATTTCTCTGAACATTAGTGGGTGTCAGCTGAAAAAATGGAGAACATCTTATTGTGACTCATTGCCTTCTGCTTCTGTGTGCTGTAACTGTACTTGAATGTTGCATGTTTAAGTTTCTCAAGGTAATGTTTATTGCCAAGTAGTACAAATGAGAGACAACTGAAGTGAGATTATACGATTTAATAAATGTTTTTGTACTTTTAATTACTTGGAGTTGTGCATTCATTTGATTTGTAGTTGATTTGATGGCTTGCCACTTACAATCTATTCCTGGTAAAGAGAATAAAATATCAGCTTGTGTGCATTGTTTATATATGTTCTTGATAACCTCGTTGTGTAGAGAATTACTTTTCATGGTTCAGCTTTTGTCTAGAAATGGTTGTATTCCAAACCGTTGGGTGCTGGTCATGTAGGGAAAACCAGAGCAAGAGATGCAGCACTAAATGCCATCCAGTCACCTCTTTTGGATATTGGTATAGAGAGGGCTACTGGAATCGTGTGGAACATCACAGGTGGAAGTGACTTGACACTATTTGAGGTAACTTTCCTAAATCTCAATCCTGTGCAGTGTGTTTAGTGACTATAGTCTCTCTCCATAAGCCATAGTTCTTTACTGAATGTGATCACTAGCATGCTCATATTACTTATAATAAAAAGGAAAACGTGATGACAAAAGAATCAAAGATTTGCGCTGCTTTCAGTAGTTAGGGACAAGGACGTGCAAATTCTACGAAAAGTGTGGAGCCATTGACAGAATAGTAACATTTGTTATCTTAATAATCGTATGACTTTGCTTATCTAGCTAGTCTGTTTTTCGTAACTTATTTTAAATATTTTTATTTTGCAATTAACTCAGGTCAATGCTGCTGCTGAGGTTATATATGATTTGGTAGATCCTACAGCAAACCTGATATTTGGAGCTGTCATTGATCCTTCACTCAGTGGCCAAGTAAGTGATAGTACTCGCTATTGTGAAAGCTGATATTGCTTTATGGTCTGACTCTAATATATTTGATATCATGGTGTATGGATAATGGTCAATGGATTACTTAAACAATACTGCTGAAAATATAAAAACTGGTTTGGGTATGATTAGCATGCAATCGTGTATTCGGGTTGAAATACTTATCTTCTGATATCCCCTTAGAAACTTGTAATTCGCCCATCATTTTGAGTACTTTCAAATCTAGTGTTATCCCATTGTCTGTTTCCAGGTCAGTATTACACTGATTGCTACAGGATTCAAACGTCAAGAGGAAACTGAAGGGAGGCAAAATCAGGTATTCCCCTCATTCACCTACTTCACTCTGTATCACACACATTTTAGCATCATGATAATCCATTGATTCAAAATTCAGACAAAACAGCTGGGTCAAGGCGAAATAAACAGGAGGCCTTCTTCATTTTCTGAAGGCGGTTCAGTGGATATCCCAGAGTTTCTGAAAAAGAAGGGGCGGTCGCGTTACCCCAGAGCTTGAATCTTCTAAAAGAGTGTAGAAGCAAGTCTCGTATGTAAGACTTTCCTTAACACTAGGCATTCATTTCTTGTTGAATCATGTCACGAGCGTAATAAGAAATAGTTTATTTTGTTGCTCCGCAAGTAACCACTGATCATTGCTCAGTTAAACTTATAGTATAAGATTGTGCATGGGATTTTCTAGCAAATTGTGTATGTTACAGCTATTCACGTGGCAGTCTCAAAAGGACAACTGTTGAGCTGGACATTTCCAGGTGAATCTCAGCACTTGTTCAATGATAATGTACCAGATGACATCAGATCTTATAATACTAACCACATTGTCAGTATCATGCAGGCCTTGGAAACAAAACTAGGTTGCTAAAATATAATTAATGCCTGTTGTTTAACTTGAAAGATTCAAACACAGTAGTGAAAACATTTGAAAGTGCAGAATTTGTATGTTACCTTCTAGGAACATTTTTCATAATCCAGGGACACTGACGCTTTTTTACCGGGTTTTGCAACGACACATTGCCTTCGAAATAATCCATGAGTTACAAATGATGGTATTGTGTTGTTTTCATCCCCTTCTATTTAATTACTTGCTAATGTAAGCCAGTGTAAAAAGGTCATTGCTTCATTTATAAATAGAGTTCCTCATCATACTGATGCTCACTTTAGCCTGGTTTCACAGCATAAATTTCATGCTCATAAAAGTAACAAGCTGAAAGAGAGCTAGCATGAAGTCTCAGTCTCGCAGATACCAGATTCAATGTCATGACAATCCACATGTACACTTATTAACAATGGCTCACCACTAACTTTCAGATAAGTGATGGCTCCTTAACAACCCAACCTCACACATGTTGTATAAGCATATTAAACACATCCATAATTCAGCTTGACTGCAGACTGGTTACCCCTCCAAAGCCACCTCTTCTTCTCTTATCAATAACTTCACAGACCAGACCACTAACACTCAGCTAGTGCTTCACTAATAAAACAATTGATATTGATTCAGTTCAGCTCTCATAAACATATACACTCAAATGATTGTTTAGATTTAACATGAGAAGCCCAAAACACTTGATACATTGCTCCAAATACATTGCAAGTTACAACACAGAAATCTTCACCAGCAAGTGGAAACACTAAACTGCAGAATTTGAGTATTTACCTTGTACAGTACAACAACTGAAAAGGACATTTATGTTACATTTGATAAATACGTATGGACTTAAGCCTTCGCAGGTCCCACTACTGAGATATCGGGCCCACAGTTCAGCTCACTAAGTGGGCCAACACTTCTCTGCCTTAACACCACAGGCCCAGATCCCACACTGTCCTTTACGGGCAGGGGCAGCTCCGAATCCAAATTTCCAATCCACGAGTCAGATCTTCGACCCGAAACGAATCGCTTCGTCAACATCAAACCCGCCGGTTCACTCACCGGTTCGTTTTGTTGAACCGAGGCAGCAGAAACAGCATGAGCGTCCTTAGACCGCGACTCGTGCTTGCTCAACCGGAAAATTGAACCGATCATCTTCCAAAACCCATTCTTCTTCTTCTTGATTTTCTCCGGTTCAACCGTCGCCAACGCCGACGACGTTGCAATCTTCGTCTTATCACGATTCGATCTAACTCGTCCCATACACGAGACCTTCGGCGACGACGGCTCAGCCATCGGCGCAGTCGAAGTAGATCGCCTCGGAAACAATGTCAGTCCCGTACGAATCCGCTTCTGTTTAACATCCGAAGTCACCGACCTCTTCACTTTCGGCAATGCCAAAATCGATTTCTTCACCGGCAAACGCTGCGATGTCGAGTTTGAAAGATGCGAAGGCGTCGAGTTCAAGTTAGAGTTTCCTTTAGTCGAATCCTTCCTCTCCAGCACCACTGCATTTCGATCGAACCAGTCGAACTCTGCATCCTTCGATAGCCAGAACGATTGCGGCGGATCGTCGGAGGATGGTCGGAGTTGGTCTGGTTCGTCGACGGAGGCGATTTTGTTGTCGTTAGTGCAGCCGCCAGGTCCGCAGACTGTGCCTAGGGTTTCGATATCGGCTTGCGGCATTGAACCGAATTTGTTATCAGAAAAATCGAAGATTTGAGATACGAAAATGAGATCTGATTTGGATAGGAAAATTAAGGTTAGGGATTCCGAATCTGAATTGGGGATTCGTAGAGAGCGTGTTTATTTATACCAACAACAAAATGCAGCAGAAATGTCACATGATTTTTCATTTTACATAATTATTGCTTATGATATATTTGTGACAATCTCGTAATCAAACAGAAATAAATTAAACAAAAAATGGAAATTTCCAACACTTATTTATATAAATTAAATTGCCAAATTCAATTACAAGTAAATTTAAATTATTCAAATCAACTATTAAAACTTTGTATTATTTTACAAACCATGAGTAAGATCAAGAAGTACACATAAAAAATTTGTAAGATCGTGAGATACGATATCAATCATTGATTATTCTAAAGTTTAATTCAGAATAAAATCGTCAAACACAATCGGTAGGATTTTTTGCAAATTAACCGTCGATTTACAAAAACCAACTTCAAATCTCAACCGTTGGGTTTTCAAAATCAACTTTAAATTTCAACCGTCAGATATTTCAAAATCAACGGTCGAATTGAGTTATTCCGACTTAATGCCATTATCCTATATCTTAACCCTACATATCATAATCCTATTTCTCAACCCTACATATCATAATCATATTTCTTAACCCTACATATCATAATCCTATTTCTTATAATTTATAAATGAAAATTTAAAATATATATTAATTGCAAAACTGCTGACTGTATTATGTCCATAATCCTTAAAGGGAGAGCTACTATGAGAAAAATATATATATTTATGTTTACCGTACGATTTGAATATTTATTAAAAGCACACAATTATTTATTCAATAATTTCTCAAATGGACGGATCCATTGCCATGTGACTCTGAGTTTCATTTTGCAATAATGATGAATATTTTTACAACTAATTAATTTCTCTGAGCAGATTTGGAGTTGGGAGAAACCAAAATCATGCAGGCATTTACATTTTACAGCACTGTAGCTTTTGCTACTAAAACTTAGCTGTTGATGTTGTTTTTGTACAAGTAACCATTTGTAGATAGATGTCTCTCATTAATGGCTACTTGAAATAGTGACAGTTTTCTACTTCATTAGCTCTTTTTTCTAGAAGCCAATCCAGCAATCTGAAGGCGGTTTCGTAAGTGTAGTTACAATCGATGGGACAAAATCAAACATGTTTCACTTTCAAAACAAAATATATAATTACATGCATACAAAAGTCTTACAAAGCAGACGAGTTAAGCCAAAAGTGAGTTTACTTTGACTTGAACGTTTAGGTTTTTCTTTGAGTCTCCACTTGAAACATATGCATTGTCAAAGGTCCCATTTTCGTTCAAAATCAATATGTTTTGGATTCGAGCAGTACAGACTTAGGTTGTCATTGTTTCAAATTTCCATGTACCAGCAAGTTTAATGCATCTTGGCCGAGCTTTATATTTGGGCTTGTAGGCGCATTAGCAAAGTTCGAAACGCAGCGTTTTATGTCACTCATCAGTCAGCAGTTAGTCGACTTGATGAATTAGCGGTTAAACTGATGCATTAGATCTTCAGAATGACAGCTTTAAGTTACAAAAATTACTGACAGACTAAACAGACAATTTGTCAACCTACCTAACCTTATATTTGGTTGGTACTTGATGATACGGAGTACATTATAAACTAAACACGATAATGCATGATTATGTCAAGTGTGGATTGATTTGGATGGAGCTGGGTTGGGGTCAGCTGAGGTGGTGGACGAGGTAGAAACAGTATTAGGGCCTCCAACAACTTTGACATTTTATGATGTTGGTTTTAGAACACTTGTGTTTGATTTGGGACAAGAGTGCTTGATTCTCCTGGTTGAGGAGGTGGGCTTTCTTCCTCAGCTTCTCATTCTCCCTCAGCATGTAGCAGTTCTTCAAGTATAGCTCAGAGTTCAATCTCTCCATTTTCTTATGTTTTCCTGCAACATCCATTCACATGTTAGATGCATTCAAGTGTTCTGTTCTCATATTCTTGTTCTATAGATTAAAGTAAAAACAACTGCATATGTAGCAATGGACCCATTCACCTTTTGAATAGTCTGAAGTTGGTAATGCCGTAATGGCAGAAAGAAGAGAATAGAAGAAGAGATGTGTGATTGTGGGACAAAATGGATTGAAGAGAGGACGTCAATTTATAGCATGAAAACAGCATAGATTAGCTAGCTAGTAGATATTATCAGTACTAGCTAGTTTAGAGTAGGGTGTGTGATATGGATGAATCATATGAATGATTATGATGACACACATGACATGGGAAGAGGTTTGGAACTTGGAAGAGAGTGTTTTGTTCTGATTCTGTTCTGGCAGAAGAGAACAATCATGTAATTTTATGCTGGAGAGAATGCGGCTTAATCATGAGTCATGACTAGGTAGACCAAACAAGGGGACAGGACACATGTGTAGAGCAAAGATTGATGTTTTTTACACCCAGTTCAATTTGAACTTAAGTAGACTAGTAAGTAACACTATCAACTATGTTTGGGAGACTTCACTAGTGAATGAACAAAAAATCACACTCCTAAAAGACTTCATTCTCTTGGGCATACCGCATACAGGCAGTGGGGCTTGGTTGATGGTCCGAGTGAGATTTGCAATGATGAATACGAGCCTCTCCCCACAGCTCCCAATTGAAAAACTCATCAATTGCTTCACTTTTGTTCTTATTATAAATATCATCATTACTGTATTATTCTTCACAATCCATCCAATTGAGTGTTTTGCTAGGAATATGTACATTTGGTGTATCAATGCTCTTTTATCCAATTTTTGAGTACTGGGCTATAAATTGTTAAGTACATCCGCGAAATAAAATGATGAAACATATTATTTTAAAAAAAATTATCATTTGGAACGACAAGATCTGTTGCATGAAGACTTAGATTTGAGAACATTTAAGTGAAGAGATATTCTACGTAAACAATGATCGATGCACTTATCATTTCTTATAATATGATGTGATCAATTATAGAAAATGAAATGATGACATATGAATGTCTTAACGTGAATATGCTTGTCATGCTATTTTAGATGTTTTTGAAAATCGACTGAAACCTGTTTGAGGTCCCCAACTTTTATTGCAATTTGCATTATTACCTGCAATAATTATGCATATAAATTTTTACTTGAAAATATCCATTCCAAGTATAGTGTGCCATTTTGTAGGTTAATCTATTGCATGAAGCACACTGCACAGTGGGGCGTGCAAAGTTCCCTAAACCCTAGCTATGCTGCTGACCCTTTTGGCATAAATACAAATATAGACTTAGGCCAGAAAATGGCTCATTTTCTGTACACCTAATTGTCTCCCATAATCTCATTTGGAACCCTCCTATCCTCATTAAACTCTATACATGCACAATAAAGGTATCTCTAATTGCATGTTAAGCCCCATTGTGTGGGGTTTTGCAGCTTAATCATGATGCCTCAAATGGGGCATAAACCTTATCACTGAGTGCTTAACTTTATAAAAACATAACACTATGATCAGATCAGACAACTTCATCTCCTTTCTATGAGTTTTCACACTTGTAATGAGACATCATAATTCCACACTTCTAATGAGACATCATGATTCATAACCCAACTAAACAAATGGTTTTCCATTTCAAGAAAGGGAAATCAATTTTTTTGTAGACAACCACACCGGGTATCGACTTGGGTTGGTTTCATGTTTCCAATTATAGCTATGCTCTTATCAACTGAACTAACTCAGAATTGCTAATACATTTTAACTTAACATTATTTAATGATGTTGGATGCATGATTTATCTAGAACAAGAAAACAATGCAGTTCAAGTCTCAGCTTAAAATTACTTGAAGAAATTAATTTATCAATACCATATATAACTTTTCATCATATATAATATAACACTACTAACTACTTTTTGATACAAGCAGGGTTAGAAGAAAGGCTTTCCAGCCAAATGGAGTCAGCAACAACAGGTATATCATCGTCATTCCGATGCCATGTCCACATAGCATGAGTCTCATTCACTACCTCAAGTCTCCCGTGACCGAAGCTTGCCTCCCGAAACGAGGATATCTTCGGCTGTGGATCCTTATACCTGAGATTCAATTTAATATCATGAATAAAAATGATCATATTGTTTCAATCATATGCAAAGAAAAATTAGCAAAAAAGCTTACTTGCTGGCAAGACCTTCCTCATTTCCACCATCCCGATCACAATGTGCACCGGACCACACTCGTTTGGCTCGCCGTTATGAACTCGAGTCTACATGCATTCAAAATGATCAATTTTGGAACTTAATCCATGTAAATATATACATGAAAGAAAAAAAGATGTTAAAGAACTCACGAATCGCTCGTATGCATGTACATGACCAGCAAAAACAATATCACACCATTTTGAAAGATCAACTCCTCCATATGCTCCTTCATCTTAACAGACTCTGCCTCACCCTGATGTGCCGTGTTACTATTATACCACGGAACATGTACATTCACCACAACCCATTTCACCTTCCTTCTATCCACATTCCTCAAATCAGCCTCAAGCCACTTATACTGCGCTGAGGTCGGATCAAAATCAGCATAAGATCCCAACATAGCTACGTGAACTCCAGCCACTTCAAACGAGTAGTATAGATTTGAGTCAGAGCCACTTTCCTCAAATGGCATATGCCATCTTGCATTGTAGGCTGTGAATGATTCTGAATGAAGAAGTGGGATCTTTTCCACTTCATGGTTTCCTTGGGTCACCATCCATGGACGTTGGCTCGCTAGGGGCTCGACTAAGCGGCCGAATGAGTCCCATTTGGATTGAATGAAGTTTGCATATGATAAGTCACCTGGATTCAATAGAACATCGTAGTTTGACTCTGAAATGTGTTGGAGAGTTGACTTTGTCCAATCTGTTTGACCAAGATCACCTGAGAATAATCCAGTCACATATCTTTCAATAAACCTGAATGCATGGATTATGGATGCAAATTAAAGATCAAATGTCCATAAAGCCCCTCCATGCCAATAAGAAATATTTTTTCTTAAGGGCATTTATGTAAATAATCTCTATTTATTAATATAAATTTATAATAAAAATAATTACTTACCAGCAACTGCGAATTTGACCGGAAACTGAGCTGGTGGAGTTTTGAAAGTGTAAATTGGACCAGCGGTCGATCCGCATGCGTAGTAATAGACCGAGTCAGACTGAAGTGGTCCTATAACGACGTCGTAAATGTGTCCAGAAGTATACAATAGATATTTGTAAGTGGAAGAGGAGCCAGTTGCTGATAAATCAAGCCTATCTTTAGATGTTCCGTAATTGACCACCGGAGCTGTAAGGCCTTCTGATATCCATGACACTCTCATTTTGTCCCGGTCAGCCACAGAAATGTGCACCTGCTCGCACCAATATAATCATTAAAAATTTAATTTCAATCGTCAGATCAATCAAAACTGTCTTAATTTTATAATTTCACAAAATTGTATGATACAAATGTTAACATAATGTGCTGTAGTGCATAGCATCCAGAGCACAACTAAAGATTTGATGCTACTGACCTGTTCCGGGGAGGAGGGACTTTTGTCACGTTTGGTCACATGAAGCACTGATCGACGTGGTGGACGGATGTAAGAGGAGGCAGAGGTTGAGCCGGCGAGGATCAAGAACGCCAGAAGTGCCATGAGAAGGGATGCACTCCCATGATAAGCCATCTATGAATGAAAGGAGATTTGGAAATTTTATGCACCAATTGTATCCAATTTATATCAATGTTGGTGTGTCACTGTAGTAAAGTTTACACAGTATCACAGAGACTATGTGATGGGAATGCATATGCACGGTTCGGTCTATTCCGGTTTGAAAACATTGAACGGTCGGCTGTTGGTTTTATGACCTGTTTTGTTGACTTCGTACGTCGGTTTAGTGTTCGGTTTTTCGTTTTTTGTTTCAAGTTACGGATTCATCGATGATGATGAACATGAACTTCTTCAATCAAACTACGTCAAAATCATCTCATTAAAAATGCACATTGATGTAGAGTTTATACATATCCAAGCAAATATCGCCATCAGTTTGCTCAACGCAATCATACAAAATGCGACGCGTCCCAAACTGCTACTTCACCATACTGCATGCATCTCGATCATTGATCTGGACGTAGTTCCAAACCCCTCATTTATTCGATAATAGACAAAACGTGTACATTTTCAACCTCCACATTGTCTTTCCATTAATAATGATCGCTGCGGTGCAGCTTATACTGAATAAATACAGCAAATATTAATGCCCTCCATTCCATAGCTAGCTAGATAGCAATGTGTTCAAGTCTTTATCAGTTCTGTAGCCAGAACAAAATGCATGCAGCTGCCTCCCACGTAGCTAGGTTGCATTAAAGAACCTTAATCTTATCCTCGACAGGTTGTCGTGTTAGTGTAAATTAGAGACTCACTAGTCACTAGGGATCAGTTGAGTTGTTCTATTGTTGCATGCTGTTTGTTTAAGCCCAAGTATCACAAATTAAGTAAAAACCTTTTGCTGCGTCCAACTCAATTTCTTTACATTACGAATTGTGTAATTCTTCGGATTCTTGAGTAATTTAGTTGCACGCAGGCGTTAGTATATATGAAGAATATGAATGCTTTTAAATAAAACAACATCCTGCGGTAGCTAGCTCTTGTACTGTTACATTCACTCAGGGGCTCTTCAGCGGATTAAATGTACAAATCGTTGAGGATGTCAGTGAGTACTCAGATAAAACTGCATTGTCCGTTCACTCTGCTAAATGGCTGTCGTTGCATGAAAGTCATCATATCCATAGCTATTCGCCACTGGGTTTACTACCTCTTGTTTTGGAAACTTTACTTGCTGGGAAGTGCAACCGAGCTAGGAGTGGGCGGGGTGCGAGTTTTCTGGTCAAAGCCTCTCACGCAATATAACCTGCAATTTCCCAGTATTTTTTAGACTTTTCCGTTAGTTTGAAATTTAAACATATAAGATATTGCATACCTCTCCAGAAGCATTGCTGAATACCTTCTGTCGATAAACCTAATATAAGCAAAGTTCTGGAGTTATTTTTATTCATATTGCATACTGCGGATGAGAGTAGTAGTAGAGGTAGGAGTTACCTTTAAAAATAGATGGTATCGATGTTCCAAAATACACTGTTCTTCTTGGCAAGTTCCATAGCCATTTTCTCGGAATATTCATTGGGCTAAGACTGGAATCATGATCTGCAAATACCTGTCGATAAACAACTTCAGTTAGAATTTAGTTGAACATATATACACCTGCAATGTTGAAATTTGAATACTTAAGTATTTTTACCTCATTAACTTGGAAATACGTTCCGTTAAGTGGAAAACTGCCTCTCATGGCTGTTCTACATGGTATCTGTACATTATCGGATGTCAGTTTACACCCGAAATTACCTTGCCGACATAACATGATAACAAATGTTATTATAATTTTATGCAGTGAATATAAGGCTTACCAATAATGTACCCCTAACAGTATGCGAGTTTGCTTCTCGTGAACTATTGCATGAGAAACATGTTTCTTTATTGCACAGTTTGCCAATTTCTCCAGAAGTACACGCTTCCGGTGGTTGAACAGAAGTTGCCGTTTCACCTAAACATTGTCAATTTAGAAAAAATCGCAAATCATTGCAAGTGATCTTATAACTATCCCCTGAAGAACCCTAGCATTAAATTCTATATTTTGCAGTTTATCATGATGGTTATGCCACGAGAGTTGATGTCGCAAGTTTACCTGGTGTCCATATAGCAAGAAGGTACGAGCACGGGTCATCTTGTTCACGCCTGTCCAGCTGCAACAAAATCTATTAAATAAAAGAATCAAAGTAGATATGAATCATATGACTGATCAGACAAGTTACACCAATACTAACCCCTTCAAGAAGAGGATGCGAATCTGGAAGTTCGTAGCTGTAAAACACGCACTTCGTTAGCATAGATGTAACAACTATTAAACAGTAATCACAGTATTATTTTGCTTCAGGTACGCTTACACGTGGTGCTCTGTTCGCAGCATGCTCACATTTTTAAGCTTGGGTGCAGGAATCGAAGCAGCCTCAGGAGTTAAAGCTACGAGAGCCCTTGAAATATCACCTTCCTCAAGCTCCATATTTGCGTGAATGTAGTTTTGCAAGCTCTGAGTAAACTCTTCGATATTAAGTTTGATTTCAGGTATTTCATCGGTCTCTTCGTAACACATATCCTCAATGTCTTTTTCCTCTATCTGTACACATTCTATCTCTGGTGATTTTGGCTCTTCAATGATAGGCTCGCAGCTGATAACTCTAGGTTGTGATTTTAATGGCTGGCTAATTTCTAGATTTTCTTGTGGTTCTTCTGGCTGGGATATAATATTAGGTAGCAACGGAACTTGGCTAGGTAGTCCTTCAGGAACCTGGCCAGAACTTTGGTTGCATTGCGTCTCTTCAGTAAAAGGTACTAATTTTTTCTCTTCCGGTCCTGGTAGAGCTAGTCTTGCACTGCATCAATATAATCAAATGAGCGCTTTACTTTATATACAACTATTATCACCAGCCCAGTTAAAATAAGAAGCATTAAACTTGAAAGGGACCTTGCAAATGCACTAGCAAAGTGTCGACATTCTCCTCTCATAGGACATGAATTGCAATTTGGTTTGCTCTTCGTACAAAATACCTGCATTGTTTTCAATGAGTAGTGTCATGACTCATGACTGTAGCCTTCACGAATTGCTTAACCAAACTGAAGTAGAAGTTTTGATCCTAAAATCAAATTTGAATACCTTCCCAAATGTAATCATTTGATAATGCAGTTCATACCTGGAGCATAGAAAAATGAAAATGAGTGGAGTGACGAGTCATAATTCTA
This sequence comes from Sedum album, assembly GCA_006409495.1. Lineage (NCBI taxonomy): Eukaryota > Viridiplantae > Streptophyta > Magnoliopsida > Saxifragales > Crassulaceae > Sedum > Sedum album. Next base: position 75,545 of record QZGG01000090.1, read on the forward strand.
ATAACAAGCATACAAAAGTGACAGTGTTTACAGCGTCTTTTGGTCCAATTTGCACAGTCGTGGCCACAAGTACTTCTGAATAGATTCCTGCACTGGGTACCTGTTGATGTAACAGGTTTCAGCTCATCGCTTTAATCTAGTTTTGATTGATCATATATGGAAGTTGTGACAGCCTGTAATTACATTTCTAAAAGATGCAACTGCAAGGATTCAGGAAGTGGTTGTAGAGGCACCCAGCCAAGTCGAACTGCTATGCGTCCAACATTTGTGTCAACCTTAGAAGACAGGCACATATTCAGGTTAGACAATTGTGTTACCATGAAATAATTTTATAAGATGTTTCACTTACTGGAAAAGCAAGATGATGCAAAGTCAGTAGGCGCACACATTCCACACTTTTCAATCCCAAACCCCTAATACTGAGAAGATACTCTCTGAAATACTCACGCGTCAGAGTTTTTTTCAAATATACATAAAGTAAAAACATAATTCATGCTTTACTAATTGATACAATAAATTCCTCTTACTTGGCTTGGTCGGGAGGGACATCTCTTAGCCATTCTAGGTCAATGCTTCCGTGCTCGTTTACAAGCCGATTTAGGAAATCCTGCATGAATTACCAACCTCCATTACACATCCAAAAGCCACACATTTGTGGCTTCAAATGCATATAACTTTTCTTAACAATTTGAATCATCCGGTCAGATCGTATACCTTAATTCTTCCTGCAAGTACGTTATTCATTCCTCTATCCCTGATAGTGTAAGCAATGTCATTGACTTCTGCAGACCTCACTGCTTCGTAGTCCAATGAGTCCATCGTTTCAGGAGTTTTTCCTCTTGTTTTCCCGTTTACTTGGGTTTCTTTTCGTAAGCCTTCCCAATCAAATCTGTGGTCTATGTCTTTACCAACCCTTCTCCTCTTGGCTTTCAAAGACTGAATGTTTGATTCGTAAAAAGCTCTGTCTGAGGCATATGTCTTCTGGACAACTGTTTTGGATGCTTGATCTTTTGGACTTTTAGATGACTTGATGCTCTCAGTTGTATCGGGCAAATGAGTTGTCATGTTCAGTGAGCGAAAACCACGCTTCCCTACTTCGTTTTGATCTTGATCCACTGGCACCATCATCGAGCTCATACCATTGCCATCTTCCCTACTAAATCTAGTGTCTGTCATTCCTTGATCACAAAGGATACCAAGTTCAATAGAAGAGCTCGTTGAATCATTTGATCTGTCCATTTCATTACCAATCTGGTCATGCGGTCTAATGTCATCCGCTCTATTTTGCACACCATTTGCAGTTGCTTCTTCATGACATCTTAAAATACCCTCTTGATTTCCTTGGCGTCCAACCATTTGAAGAAGCTCCAAGAAAGAAGTAGATCCACCGTATGCCTTAGGTAAAGATACAGTTGACAGATCAAGGTCCACATTTCTTTCACAGCATAATCCAATTTGATCACCGCTTTGCGAGGGTGATGATTCCAGTGAACTCTGATATGTAGTAGCTGAACTTTGAGATGAAACTAAGTCGTCCAGAGTACTCTGTGGCTGTTCTGTTACACATGCCTTTTCTGCTGCAACATTACCGTTCAGTTGGTTCCCAACCGTTTCTACAAATTTCTGTAGTTCACTTCCAAACACGCTTAACTTGCAATTTGATTCACCAGTGGAACTTATGCCTCCGCTGTTGCTCGCACCTTCACAGCTACTGGCTGCTTTTTGTTCAATGTCCTCAGAATTTATAACAGATGAAATCTGATCAGATATTAGACCATTTGATATTTCGTCATTTAGAGGCACCGTGTCTTCTGGTGGATGAGTCACATGTACTTCGACTTTTTTGTTTGCACCACGCGGGTCTTCTTTGTGGGATTGTTCCTCATTATAGTTTCGTTTGAGAGGAAAACGGGCAGCAAGCGTCATAAATGCAGAACTGATAACAAATGCGAGCAATCAGTCAAATCTCATGCATTTAAAATGAAAAATCAGCTACATAGATACTGAGTCTTATAAGAAACCGATAGCTGCATACCTAGATAAATGGTCAGACACATTCTGAGTAAGGAAGACTCCGACGACTGAGTCTACTACTGATCCTTTCCACTTTGAAAAACGCCTATCCCCTGTAAGTTATGTGTGCCGGGTCATGATAAGTATGATTCTCATCTAGTACATTGAGAAAACAAGTTGGCTTTACCTTGGACAAGATGCATACGCGCAATAAATGAATTTGCCCTCCCACTGAACACTTTTCTCTCATTTTCCCACCACCTTGCTTTTTCTTCATCAGTCCCATCCACACCTTGGCTATTTATATTTTCCAAGAGAAGTCTCCATACTCTACTCGTCTCATCATCAAGATCAACTTTAGCTCTTGGTCGACGTTTCTTATTTTGGGAACTATCAAAAGGAATAAGAGTTCCATTGTGGTTATATATAACAAGCTCCTGCATTTTCCTTTGTTTCCCACGGGAGACACGAATACTTTTAGTTTGGTAACATGTCTGGAAAGGGACTAGCACATTACACCGCTGGTGTGAAATCCCTGTCTCTCTGTTGATATCTAGATCTTTCAGTCTTTCCACGACGTCATCGACGGAGATCAAGTACTCCCATATTGCATCAACATTCGGGGCTGTTTGACAAAATATCTGGTTAGCTTTTTCTTTGCATGTATGATAAGAAACGACTCAATAATATACGCGTATCAATAAAAGATTATATTTAGAACATGTACTCTACGCCTTTGAGGGCTACCTATTGGTATATGATGTGGTGCATAGACAAGTTGCCCAGTGTTGACGCCTTGACTTTGTAGTTTGCGTTCCTGTCTCCTTATTTGTATTCGGTTTCTTCTCGCAAATCGTGCCTGGTCTTGTGAACTTGTGACTGCAGTGCTAGGTTTATCTCCCAACTGTATATGATTATTCATTGTTGTTTCATTGTCAGGCAAATCCTTTGAAAAACTGATCCCCGCGCTGTCATCTTGTGCTTGTCGTGTGTCAGAGATTACCTTATTATCATTGCTGATAGAGTCGTGAACAATGGTTTTCGGTGTTGGAGCAGTCATAGGATTACAATGCCACCATTCCTTCACAAGTTTCCCATTGCTTCTGGCATTGGTAACTGGTGACGATGTGCTAGATGTGATTGAGCTATGCTCGTCTCCTTTATGATGTACTGACTCGGACGAATTAACATGCGCAGTCTATGTTTAAACCTATTCTTACTAAGTTGCTGATACTTGCGCACAGGGCTATACTGTGCATTAGAGACCTTCATATGGGTCCGACGCATTGTGTCAACGGAACGAGAAAGGTTATCTCCCTTTCCCTTTGTTTCCCTTTTGACTTGCTGTTTACCGAATCTACTGCCTGATTTATTCGAAATTCCCTGCTCTTTGTCAGTGTCAGAATCAGACAGTAATATAGGATTCTCCTTGACACCAGGAAGTGGCCGATGTCTATCATCTTTGGTCTGGCTATCAGATTCAAAATCTAGAACTTTTCTGCATGACTTTGTGGATTGCTTGGATCCTTTGAGGTCAACTTTATCTTCATCTGGTGGAGCTGAAGAAGATTTGGGACGACCCCTTTTCCGCACATACTTCCTTTTGCCGTTTGTGTTCTCGGTATCAGCTGAGTTCTTCTTCCGCACATACTTTCTCTTCACTGCTCCCGCAGTGGACTTGGGAGTTGATACCGTGGCCGTTTCCTTCCTTGGCCTTTTCACTTTCCCTTCAGTGATAACCTTGGGCCGATGTTTCCTTCTTTTAGCCTTTTGTTGAGGCGTAGCATTAAGATCAGGCATCTCTTTTTCTCCCTGCTCTGGACTGAGATTCTCAACTAGTGTAGTATTACTGGCTAAAGAATTTTGAGTCTGATCAGAATTTAGCTTTTCCTCAATCGCTTCTAAAGTCGTTTCCTTAACTGCGCCACCTAAAATCATCAAACAGGCATTTTCAGAACTACACTTTACATCAAAATGAAAATTTAGCTGCGGTGCTACTGACATCATTACTAAAACACACTAACTAAGCATGCATTTCTTCCTAAAATTCTACTGACAGAGCGGGGCATAAGAGGCGCTTACCTTGCTGTTCTGATACAGGCTTGTTCCCAGCCCAAGTGTTGACATCAACTGCGACAGGATCTCCATTTCCAGGCACAAAGAAACTCGACCTACTACAACGCACTCTATCAGAAGAAAAATCAAGAAGTGGCTCAATCTTCCCCATATCTGCTCGCGCCAACAAATCCCCAAATTCAATACCATTCCAACTAGCCAGTGGATCATGAACAACCACTCTCCTCCCATTTTCCAAATTTAATTCAGACACAAACCCATCCCCATCTACCAAATTCACTTCCTTTTCACATCCAAATCCCAATTCCTCACAGATCGGCAATTCTGCAACCAAATTGACTTTACCAGGAGTATCTGGGACCCAACCACCTCCACCCTCATCCATTCCCTACACCCTAATTCAACCTCAATTGCCCTTTTCTTGATCACCCTTCTCGATCCACGACACCCTGAACAACAGACATATGACAAAACAAAATTTAATAAATAAATTCGACAAAATTCACGGTCGGAATTTTCTGACAGCAGCTGAGAACCCATAAGAATCTCAACAATAAGAATAATTGGATTTAAATTTAATTTGTTATACGGACTTGGTAAAAGGTAGCTTAAACACGGATTTGTAGAGTTACCTTTGGAATATGTCAATGCCGGGATCTAACCGGAGTTGGTTCCACCGCCGGTAGGATGTGCTTATGTCGAGGAAGACGGTGTGATGCTGAAGTCTATCCACACATTAAAGTGAGAGATAAAGCGGTGGAGGAATGAGATGGATTGGTTATAAAACAACACCAAACTCTCAACAACATAAACACATGCATTTGTTCTGCTATTACGAAGATTCTCTCATTTACATATTCTGTTTTCATGCAGAATATGTTCACTACGTACCTCGGTCATGATGCGATTGCAAGTCGCACGGATGCATTAGAAATTTTCAATTCGTTCATTTATTAATATATTATAATACGAAGATTCTCTTATTTTATATACTAAATTGCTTTCGCATTATTTGTCATGTTCGGCAGTCTCGTAAAGTTGCATCGCATGCATCATAACTGTTTACAATTACAACAATTGTTATTAGGCGTTCCATGTAAAATCATTATTAAGAATGACCTGAAAAAGTAGTAAAAGATGGAAGACAGACGGGGTTCAGACAAATTTTTTGAGTTTAATCATCTGTAAAAATATATTTTAATTTAAACGTTTTAATAAAACAAACACTATTAATTTATCGAGATATTTTAGCAGTCATTGACCTAAGATATTTCAGAATAAACAATATGTGGGTGAGTGAGAGTAGTTGATTGGTGGGAGGGCAAAATGGTAATTATTGCAGACAGCATCTTTCGACCGGTGGAACGTTTTAAGAAATGCTGCTCTACTGCAACACGTGACGAATGAGGCAGCTAAGTCATTCGTGGGTTATGTGCATTGGACACATGGCCGACGCTTAATTAAATGACTTGGAAATTGCATCCATTCGTTTACATTCCATGCAGACAGACATAATTAAGGTACGTAAGTTTTCGTACGTTAAAGTTGATCGAGTATGGAAAAAATTGAATACCAAGTTATGACGCCAAACCAATTGAGTTAAACTGGATGGAACTGAATTATTAAATTCAAATGTTCATAAATATTAGTGTCACAATATTATTACATGATATGATACTACGATTTATAATGATGGTTCAAACGCCTTCGTTTGGGTCTGTTAGGATCGATCGACTAAGATTCTAAACAAACTTTATAGCTTTATTCATTGTTAAATTACTGTCATAGCTCAAGGACTGACAGACCTCTGAATCCAAAGACTGCAAAAACCAAATGACTGACTGTTAGACCGCTACTCCTTATGTATTAAACTGAACATCTCAACTTCACTCGCATTGTTCCCATCAAAATGCTTCACTTACACAGTTTCCGTCGAAATGCTTCACTGGCATAAGCAGAATAAACTCTTGTCTTGTGAGTTATCCTTATGCAATCACCGTCAAATGCATAAATAATCTGAAAGTTGTCGGGGTCTAAACATCAACATGTATATTCTGATCGGAATATATACATGTCTCATTTAACACGTCAAGAACCCATCCTGTTTTATTTACCTTAAACATCAACACAAGAGTTGATAGCCGTACCTTAATCTTAAGATTGAAGATTCAACATTTCAAAAGCAATGGACCACACCGTGAGCTTTACATGATACGCACTATATTATGTATATTATATAAATAATAATTGTTGCTGACAGACAACAAGCTGGTTTGCCCGAGTGGTTAAGGGGGCAGACTTAAGATCTGCTGCACAGAAGTGCGCGTGGGTTCGAACCCCACAGCCAGCACTGTTTAATTTTGTTTTTTGAAATTCATACAATTTAAAGCAGTTTAATTTTTTCCAGATAAAATAAGAAATGTTTTTTTTTGAAATTTATAAAATTTAGAGCATGTAAAATGTAAGATGTGTTGTGCTTAAGCATTCATGTGTCTGTCATATAAATAGCTTCAGTTATAAATTAAAGCAAATATGAATATCTTGCAGACGGCACGAGCTGCATCGTGACAAACAGTCAACAGAATACGAGAACACATAGCTGACGTGCGCTCATCATCCTTTAGTCCACTGCTAAGTGCCACAGCCTCGGTGCATCTTATTATACACTAAATTGCTTGTTTATTAAGTACTTGTCTCTAAATGAACGTTCTTATCTGATCTTACCCCATTTTGAATTTGGGCCCCTAACTTCAATTATGGCACCCCAATGTGGAGATTAAACCAAAGAATGCCAAATCTCGTGTTTACTAAATTGTTCGAAAAGACAAGGATTTGGTTCAAAAGATTACACCGAAGACGTGACCCCCAAATGACGCGTCAGTCTCTGCAACACTCATGTAAGCTGTAAACTGCTTCTTCACTCTTGACAGTGGTTGCCAAGAATAATGGTTGTGCTCAATTGGCTCCTGTTGCTGTTATTCTTCAGTTCGTCTCATCAACTTAGGTTTCAATTCCTAAAACCCACCTTTTGAAACTTGATTTCTTATTCTGGGTTGGTTTTGATTTTGAATTTGAGTGTAAGAATGTTGTAAAGTTTTGATTTTTCGCATAAATGTTACTCAGCTGAATTGGTATTTGATTAAATGTGGCTGCGATGATTCATTTTGGTGGATCTGTTTTGTTGTTGCAGTTTACTTGACAGCCTTGATCCACACGAGGCTGAGTCAATCCAAGCTAGATTACCTCCCAGAGGTTGGAACTCATATGACTCATTCTCCTGGACTATAACTGAAGATGAATTCCTTCAAACTGCTCAGCTTGTTGCCAAACATCTCAAGCCTTTCGGATATAAGGTATGAATGTTTGTTTATTCGTATTTTGATATGTTAATTTTGAGTAGATTTATTTATGATGGATGCATAATGTTCTTAATTGTTTGTTTTAGTATGTGGTGGTGGACTATTTGTGGTATAGAAGAAAAGTAGAGGGTGCTTATACAGATTCATTAGGGTTTGATGTGATTGATGAATGGGGAAGGTTGCTACCTGATCCTGCAAGATGGCCCTCCTCCAAGGATGGTAGAGGGTTTGTTGAAGTGGCTAAGAAAGTGCACGACATGGGATTGAAGTTTGGCATTCATGTCATGCGAGGGATAAGTACTCAGGCTGTCTATGCCAACACTCCCATTCTCGATTTACCCACTGTGTGCATTCATTGCCGCCCTTTTTAGTATTAATCCTCACTTCCGCTTGCCACTTTTGGTAATCTGAGACTCTCGTTTTCTAGGGCCATGCTTATGAGGAGTCTGGCCGAAGATGGCGTGCACAGGACATAGGGATGAAGGACAGGCTGTGCAAATGGATGCCCCATGGCTTTATGAGTGTCGATTTGAAAACTGGAGCTGGAAAAGCTTTTTTGAGATCATTGTATACTCAGTATGCTGAATGGGGCGTCGATTTCGGTAGTTGTTACTGGCTTCATCTGATGGGAAATTGTTTGGTTTAGTTTCTCTGAATCGTCTCACATTTTATTTACAGTGAAGCATGACTGCGTTTTTGGTGAAGACTTCAATCTAGCAGAGATAGCCTATGTGTCCGAGGTACTATTTCACGAACTCATGAACTTGCCCATGCGAAAGATATCCAACATTCCAACACAGTCAGAAAGCATTTTTTTGTAACAGATTTTGAAGGAGCTGAGCGGGCCAATTCTTTACTCATTGTCACCTGGAACCAGCGTAACACCCGCCATGGCTAAGCAAGTCAGCAGATTGGTCAACATGTACAGGATCACGGGGGATGATTGGGATAAATGGGGAGATGTAGTGTCACATTTCAATATTTCTAGGTAGTTGAAAATCTTATGATTTATTCCATTCTTCCCGAGACAACATTGTATATCATGTACAAAAAAATTGTGGTGGTGTTTCAGAGATATGGCTGCAGCTGGGATGATAGGTGGTAATGGCTTGAATGGAAAATCATGGCCAGATTTAGATATGCTTCCCCTTGGGTGGCTTTCTGATGTTGGTAAATTTTCATACTTGTCATCAATGTTTTCGTGTTTGGATTTTGTTTTAAGTTGTAACTAGGCAAGTGCATTGGCTGTGTTTAGGATCAAATGAAGGTCCCCACAGATTCGGTAATCTAAATCTGCCCGAGCAAAGAACTCAGGTATTATGCTGTGATAGTTTTTGCTTATGCCGCCGAGAGCATCAGAATTTTCTTTCATATTTTTAAACATTGCAGATGACGTTGTGGTCTATGGCTAAATCTCCCCTCATGTTTGGAGGTGATATGAGAACACTTGATCGAAAAACATTGGTCCTGATAACGAATCCGATACTGCTGGAAATCAACTCTTTAAGCTCAAACAATATGGAGGTATGTGACTTTTGTAATGCATTGAAACACATCGTCCAGACTTCGTAGTTTGGATTTGACTAGTGCTTTAGCAGAATACAAACTCCCATGGCTGACGTTTTTTTCTTAGCAATGCAGTTTCCCTATATATCATCTCACACGGCAGCCAATTCAGCTCCACCAGTTTCAACTGTAGTGCGATCATGGATAGCAACAGGACGATCAGGTTCACAAACCTAACGTACTATCAGCCATGCTTCAATGCGAATGTTTAAAACCTTTTTGACACTTATATCTTTTGTACTTTCAGGGGAAATCTATATAGCATTCTTCAACTTAAGCAACCTTAAGACAGTCATTTCCACAAAGCTATCAAAATTAGGCAATGTTTTGCATGGAAGAAAAATAAAGCCAGGCTCATGCAATTGTTCTGAAGCTTGGAGTGGGCGAAATTTAGGAAAGGTGAAACTAACATTAGTGGAAACTGCAAGTCTCATGGATGCTCTCTCTTTGTCCTAAAATGTCATTAAAAACCAACCAACTTTTCCAGTGGTTGTTTCTTTGGAATTGCTGTTCCCAACAGATGATGATTGTGACATTGTGTGGAGTATCATTTGCAAGAAACCAAACATTTCCAACTGAATAAACGTTTCAGCTTCTCCAATTAATTTTACGGGGAAACCAAACGTCTACAATTGCATATAAACGTTTCAGCTTCTCCTGCAATCGTGCTGACTGCAGGACCAGGTGTATGAATTCAGAGTACAGTGAGGTGTTACCTATAATCATTTTATCCCATCTATACACCTATTTATATGAGTGCAAAACTTCTTACTAAGCCATCACAATTCACAAATCACTATGGCAGAAAGTAGCTCCAACTTGAAGCTGAAGGAAGATGTGGTGTCTCAGTCTCAGCATGACGAGAAAGACTCCAAGGAAACTAAGGAAGACGAGCTTGCTATTGCTTTGGACAAGCTCAAGCTCAACCTTGTCAAGGAGAGGAAGAAGAAGCTGCTAGTTTTGTCTTTGGGTGGATTGCTTTTCCACCGTGTCTACCGCTACAATAGTGACAAGATGCCTAAACTGAGGAAACCTGACAGTAGTTACGGAAGCTTCCTTGGTCAGCTATCTCTCAACTTCTTAAACTATATTTCTGATCAAACTCTTGTCATATTTTGTTTTGTAATCTGCAGTTTATAAAAGGCCGTTTGCTGAGGATTTTCTTAACTTTTGCTTTGAGAAATTTGAAGTAGGAATATGGTCAGCTGCTAGGGAGTGAGTCTTTAAACTCTAACTCAATATGTGTACAGAACATGTTTCGATCAAATTAAAGTTTTCAATGTTGTTATGTCAGTTGGCATGTTGATAATGCTCTGAACTGTGTGATGGGAGGATTGAGCCAGAAGCTTGCATTCATCTGGGTACAACTATTCATGTTTTTGCCGCCCTGCATGTATTTTGCGACATCCTTTCATCTGACATTATAACATAGTAACTAATGAGCAGGACCATAATCAGTGCACCAACTCTGGTTTGAAGTGTCTGGAAAACGCACATAAGCCCATTTACTTTAAGCAATTAGGAAAGCTGTGGGACAACAAAGGCAATTCTTTGCCGTGGCCAAAAGGATACTACTCAGCTGCTAACACTCTTATGATTGACGACGAGCCTTATAAGTCTGCACTTAATCCAGTAAGTGTAAGCTGGTTTAAACTATTTTTATATTAAATCGTTATTCTTGTTGTAACATTTTCTGTGTTCTTTGAAGCCAAATAATGCAGTGTTCATAACTGAGTACCATGCAGATGACAAAGATGATACTGTTCTTGGTAATTATCCACATTTTCATTTTGGAAATCTACACTATATAACTGTTGTATAAGTTAGCTTGTTTATTAATTTACATGTGTTACGCAGCCCCAAACAGTGAACTGAGGAAGTACCTTATTGGTGTTGCTGATTCTGAAGATGTTCCTTCTTACGTGAAAGACAATCCGTTTGGGCTGCCGATTAACTCTTCAGCTAATCTTAGGCACTTGAAATCCCTGCCCGTGTCAGTACTCAGCAGCTTGAAGGACAAGTGAAAATGTATTTAGTCTATTAGTAGTTCAAGCAGCATAACAACAGCTACAATGTTGTTTATTTTGTCTACTGCCTTGCGACATAAAAATGTCTATGCTTTCCTGGCTGCTTTTGGAAATGTAGTTGTATGCTGTGCTTGTTTGATTAGCTAACTTGTAAAAATGTAGTGGCAAGCTTCTGGAAATGTTAGCGTACTTTTTTGCAAGTTTCTATTTTGAATGCAAATCATAAAAACAGCCATATATCGCTTCTAACAAAACTTTTGTTCATATTTAATTGATTGATTGTTTAAATTTAATAGTCGATATAAAATTAAATCAATTTTTAATAAAAAAAGCAGTTATTGGAAGATATCATTGTACTGTAATAATTATGGAATTAATGCAATATAATACATTGAAAAATAGAAAAGAAAATAGACGAGAGGAGAGAAAAAAATCCTGACAGGGTCGAGGTCGAACCGGTTTCTTTCAAACCACAAACAACGCGAAGACTTAAAATCCACCGGTTTGCGAAAACCAGACCAGACCAGACCGAGAGATTCGGCATATTCCGTTTTCGTCCATTTCTTTCTCGTCGATCGAATCTTCACTTTCGGATCCATTTCGTCTCCGATCGGATCGTTCTCTTGCTTAATCGCCTACAGCAAGCAACCGATCATCTAAGCAATCATGCACGCCACTCATCTGCTGCTCGAGGAGCCGATCAGGATGGCTTCCATCCTCGAACCATCCAAGGCTGTAAGTGTTTCCTTCCTTTTGTTCTTTATCTGCTGATGTAGAGATCATGTGTATGTGGTGTATAGTTTGACTTAGTATCGACTGATGTGTGTTAGGGTTTCTTCCCTGCTATGACGAAGATTGTTGGAACTTTAGGACCCAAGTCTCGATCTGTCGAGGTTATTTCCAGTTGTCTCAAGGCTGGCATGTCTGGTGAGCTTTTCCAAAGTTTAATTGCATACCTTACCACTTTGAGTGTTGCTTGTTGTGAATTAGTTGAAATGGTTACTGTCATGAGCTAACTGTTTATTGGTCTAGGAAATCTGAAACCGTTGTTATCTTGCAGTTGCTAGGTTTGACTTTTCATGGGGTGAGCCTGAGTACCATCAGGAGACCCTGGAGAACCTGAAAGCTGCTGTCAAGAGTACTAAGAAGCTTTGTGCGGTATGGTTTTATAGTGATTCTGTTTCTGAATTGTTTTGAATATTAACTGACATTTTTAGATTTGAAATCACACTGAACTGAATTTGACTAGTTTGTTAAAATCTTCAAATCTATTAGACTCATTGTTAATGTTTGTGACTTTCGTATTGTTTACAGATCATCTTGCATATCCCTCATATCCTTAGTTGAAGCTATTTACCCACGCCAGTGCCTTAAATCTAGTTTATAATGTGCCTGACTTCAATATGAATTTTGTCCAGGTCATGTTAGATACCGTGGGCCCTGAACTGCAAGTCGTTAATAAATTGGAGACACCTATTTCCCTCTTAATCGATGGCTCTGTCGTGTTGACACCTTTTAAAGGCCAAGAAGCTTCTTCTGAGTTATTACCAATCAACTTTGATGGACTGGCCAAGGTTGGGAGGAGTTCATTATTCTGTTTCTGCTATGGGTGTTCTCGCATCATTATATATTTATCAACTGCAGATATTTAATTTTGTTATGATGTTAGAGGAGGACCTCTTCTCAAATGATAGCGCTGCCTTCATGAATCCTGATATCCCTTTAACTTTCTTCCATTGAACCACTGGCTCTCACACAACATTTGTTACTATTACAGGCTGTGAAATGCGGAGATACCATTTTTGTTGGTCAGTATTTGTTTACCGGAAGTGAATCTACGTCAGTGTGGCTGGAGGTACGAAACATATGATAATTGAATATCAAAATTTATCTGAACTGCTTGCTAAAAGAGTTGCGGTTGCCAGCCAATTCGTGTTGTATTTTAATTTTCTTGGCAGACTTTAAGGTTATTTATACGATCAGTTAATGAGAACTTTATTCCCCATTTCGTGCATTAAAAATATGAACAAGCATTTGACGCTGCATACATATTGATCCTTGCAGGTATCTGGTATTGAGGGTGACAATGTGATATGTGCGATAAAGAACAGTGCAACATTAGCTGGGTCATTATTCACCATGCATTGCTCTCAGGTTCACATTGATCTGCCAACCCTTACAGATACCGATAAACAGGTATCTTGCTCCCATTTCGGTTGAATTCATTGTGTTATCAACTCTCCATTGTTTTAAAACTGACAAGCCATATTGCATGCTCAGCAAAAGGTTTCCAATTTTAAATTGCTGGCCTTTACTTGCATCTTATGCCTTTACTGTAACATTCATTAGGTTATCAGCAAATGGGGTGTCAAAAACAAAATCGACTTTCTGTCATTGTCATATACCCGTCATGCCCAGGATGTTCGCGAGGTATGCCGTTTTATATCCAAAGTATCGTTGACACTACTGTTTCGGGTCATGGTCGCACTTGCTGATATTATTTTACCTTTACATGTATTTCATTTTGCAGGCTCGGGAATTTCTTTCGAAGTTGGGAGATCTCAGCCAGACACAAATCTTTGCCAAGATTGAGAATGTAGAGGTGTGAACCCTAATGAGTTAACTCTGTGTTTGCATGTAACACATGTTTCAAGGAGGATACTTATCTTCATATTATTTTGTAAGCATTCTATTCCATTGTTTTAATGCAGGGATTGAACCATTTTGATGAGATTTTACAAGAGGCTGATGGGATCATACTTTCTCGAGGAAATTTGGGCATAGATCTACCCCCAGAGAAGGTTCTACCATTAACAATATTATATGAATTTAACTTTACAAAGTTAAAGTTTGCATATTTTAATTTCTGAACTGTAAAAGTTCATCATGCTTGGTTCCCGAGAGATAGTATGCCTGACTGGAATTAGTAATATGATGTGCTACATATTGTATTTATTCAGTGAGCTGATTTGAACACTTGTTCGTTGAGTTATTATCTTAAACAGTTCACTTCCTATGTGTCATCAGGTCTTCTTGTTCCAAAAGGCTGCTCTTTACAAATGTAATATGGCTGGAAAGCCTGCAGTTGTTACCCGTGTGGTTGACAGTATGACCGACAACTTGAGACCAACTCGTGCAGAAGCGACGGATGTTGCTAACGCTGTATTGGATGGTAATTGGAAATATGCAACTGTTATTGATTAGTTTTTAGGGTTAATTACAGATGACCACCCGCATAATATGCCATATTATATGCCACCACCTCTATATTGTAATATTACATTCGACCACCTTTATAATTAAATTTTTTCCAAAGAACCACCTCAGTTAACGGCGGTTAACGGAGAGGTGGTTAAATGGAAACAAAATTGATTATAAAAGTGGCGAAGTGGAAACATATTTATTATAGAGGTGGTGTATTGTAATAAAAATACTATTATTATATTAAAAAATTAATATATTTAACGGTAACGGTGACAGTACAGTGCGTGGGTGGTTGATTGGAAATTTTATACTTATAAGGGTGGTGGAATGTATTATTACAATATAGGGGTGGTTTGGTGGAATATAGCATATTATACGGGTGGTTATCCGTAATTAACCCTAGTTTTTATGACTGCAGCTGCCCTTCGCTGACACCACTTTTTCTGTTTTGGATAGTGATGTGTTTTTGGATTTTTCACATCATGATGTGCTCTTTATTCAGGTAGCGATGCTATTCTCCTTGGTGCTGAAACTTTGCGTGGGCTATATCCGGTTGAGACGATCTCGATTGTTGGGAAAATATGTGCTGAGGTTAATATCTTGTTTCCAAAAGTTATGTTTCTCTTACGATGGCCTAAATATTTGATTGACTAACTTCCAATTAAACCTAAAAAATGTTTCTAGGCAGAAAAAGTTTTTAACCAGGATCTGTATTTCAAGAAGACTGTCAAATATGTTGGAGAACCAATGTCACATTTGGAATCTATTGCGTCCTCTGCGGTACGATTATTAAAACTCTAGTTAACTTTAGAAGTGAGGCCTGAGGCTGTAGGTTTACCATGTGTATGCTAAATTGTTTATTTGCTTTGTAGGTTCGAGCAGCTATTAAGGTGAAAGCTTCTGTTATTGTTTGCTTTACTTCATCTGGAAGGGCTGCAAGGTATGGCTTAAAACTAGAGTGGTGATTTATTGATTATACTGATAATTGGTATGTTACAATGGTGGTTGCATCTTGTATGTTGTGTTAGTAATTATGGAGATATCCACTGACATTTGTGCCTGTGTTGCAGATTGATTGCTAAGTACAGACCAACTATGCCTGTTCTATCTGTTGTTATCCCTCGCTTGAAAACAAATCAACTGAGGTGGAGTTTTACTGGTGCCTTCGAGGTATGCTATAAGGAATATCTTATATTTTTTTGATTCAGCTTGTTGAGTGATAAACTAACATACAACAGGTCACATTGATCAAGATCTATTGGTAGTAAATGGGCTAGTTAGACAGTTTTCATCTGAATCCCTATTCACTCCCATACTAGTTGATATGTTTTGTATTATCCGAGTAGGAATACATTCAGTATGAATATCGAGTTCCTTTCTTATGCATAATAAATATTGTTATCCTATACAATTGTTTTGTCTTCTTCACCATCATTTTCAACTTAATCAGGCTAGACAATCACTTATTGTGAGAGGGCTCTTCCCCATGCTGGCAGATCCTAGACATCCGGTAAGTGCTTTGTGTTGTGTTTGAAGGTTTACTTTGTTGATACCTGATATAGACACAGATATCACATTTTGTCCTGTCTTGAAACTAAAGAGCAAAGTTTTTTGTAGGCTGAGTCGACTAGTGCAACAAATGAATCGGTTCTGAAGGTTGCACTAGACCATGGTAAAGCTCAGGAGTCATAAAATCACATGATCGAGTGGTTGTCTGCCAGAAAGTGGGAGATGCATCAGTCGTGAAGATCATCGAGCTAGAAGATTAATAGCTTGCATCTGCAATTATATTATCGTCTGAAATGTGTAATAAGGTGGGCATGTTCTGCTCCAGGCAATGACTGTGAAATCATGTAAAGAATGGAACCCCCAACAACGTGGCTGGAAGTTTAGCTGCTGCCACAATAACCATGCATGAGTCTTGTTTCATTTCTTGATGTTGAAAGTGTCTTGTCTAGCAGATGCAATTGTTAAGAATACAAATTGTTGCTAGGCCTGTTTTACATCTTCGTAGCTTGAAATAAAATTGCTTCTTCTATTTACTCTACAATCTAAGCACAGTTCGTATTTATCGAAACATGTCATAATAATTCTCCAACATCTTCCTCTTAAATTTCTTCCAATGATCTTATCCAACAAATCCCAAGCCTTATCTAATTATTCAGTTTGCAATTATCCCAAGAGAAAGCAAGCGATTTTATATTAAACTCAAACTTTAGATAATCGAAAAGTGTCTTTCCTTTCTATCAATACACAACAGTAACAAAAG
This sequence comes from Sedum album, assembly GCA_006409495.1. Taxonomy (NCBI): domain Eukaryota; kingdom Viridiplantae; phylum Streptophyta; class Magnoliopsida; order Saxifragales; family Crassulaceae; genus Sedum; species Sedum album. The sequence goes on from QZGG01000090.1 coordinate 92,059, forward strand.
TCAACCGAAAATAAAACTGTCTGAAAACAAATATATTAATTTAATGAATATTTGTTCCTCGTAATTTAATTTAATTTATTCGACAATACGCGTTGGTATTGGTCGGCTTCGCCCCCGTGATCTCAGATTCTCCAGTTTCCAGTCTTCGTCTTCCTCAACACGCTTCTTTCTCCATCCTCTTCGCAACCCCTCATCTCGACCCCTTCCCAACCGATCCAAATTCCCAATCCAAACCGAACCAATCTATCAATCAATCGCAATTAAATTAGGGTTTAATTTTTTTGTAAAATGGGGGCTTCGCTGTCGAACGGAGGAGGAGCAAACGGACCAGGTCTTGGGGATATACCGGAGAGCTGTGTGGCTTGCGTCTTCTTGTACCTCACACCTCCTGAGATTTGTAATTTAGCTAGGCTCAATAGGGCTTTTCGTGGCGCTGCTTCTTCTGATTCCCTTTGGGAAACTAAGCTTCCCAGAAATTATCGTGATCTGCTTAATCTCATTCCTCCTGAGAAGTATTTGAATTTGTCAAAAAAGGATATTTTCGCCCTCCTATCTCGCCCTGTTCCATTTGATGATGGCAATAAGGTTTGTTCGAGGACTTCTCCGCATTTGTTCTTACTTGGTTATTGTTTGTATGGTTGGACATTGTGATCGGCCAGTGCAATTGGATGATCGTGTTTTGATGTTATTATTTTACTTTTCAGCAATTGTGGCTGGATAAGGTGACTGGGGGAGTATGCATGTCTGTGTCCGCTAAAGGATTGATTATAACTGGTATTGATGATCGCCGATACTGGACTTGGTTCCTACTGAAGAATCTAGGTAATTTACCTATTTTGCGCTGTGATATTAATTTAAGCAGTGCATTTGTTCTGTAATGAATGTGTGATTGGAAAACATGAGTTTTGAGTGCAGTTGACCAAATTAGGTTATTAGTGTATTGCTACTTAGCTCTTTTCAGCCCTTTTTGGTTTCACATTGAGGATAGTTTCATCGTCAAAGATCCTTTTTCACCCTTTGCGGTCAGCCTCTTATAATATTTGTTACTTGGTACTTTATATGTGAAGTCTGCCTTAGCGCTGTACTACTAAGTACTGACTGAATGAGATGTGGTGATGAACTTCAGTTCGTCAAACACAATCGAAAGAGTATCCTGATCTGGGAGTATATATACTTTTTAGTTTTTTGCATTTCGTATCACACTACATTCTTCGAAATGTAGATTTGATTAATGAGTTCTATTAGTAAGAAGAGTGTGCTAGGTTTGGGAAACTAAGGAAAGTTCTGAACATGATTAATTTTCGATTGGTTAAAGTGTGCTCAGGATTGAGAAATTAAGGAAAGTTCTGAACATGAATAAGTTTTATATAACTTTCCATTTCTTTCACTGGTTTCTTAGATTCAACATACATTATATTCATAATTTCATTTTTTGGAGTTGATTATTCATAACTTAATTTCATAATTTCAGGTTAAAGCAGTTAGTCATGACGCACATAGTAACTATAGAATCCGCCAATATAACAATTAAATTCAGAGGTCTTTCTTGTAACATGTGATGGTTAGAATATGTTTGTCACCGTTGGGTCCACATTTATAACCCTCTAAATATGAAGCTACACTGCCTCATGTGTTGTAAAAGAAATGACTTACTTTTCCCTGAAAGTTATTCATGTTCCGAAGTTGTATTTTAAAGGATAACTAATGTTACTGACTGCATCTTCTGAAGCGTTTTTATAAACATTCTCTTTCATGCCTAGCATGTGTCATAAATCATAATCAATTGATTTTTCTTTCATTTTTTGTTTGACAAGTTATAAATTTTCTCGTGACCAACTGCAATCTTTAGTTCTCTTGTGCAGTGTATTGCAGTTGTTTTTAAAGTTTTAACCTCAGAAGATTAGTTTATTTAAATTTGCAATTAGTTTCAAACTTGACACATAAAATTACATGCTGTTACTGGTAATGTAGCAATAGTTGTTGATATCAAGTTGATTTTTTCACTTTGCTTCTTTAATAGATTGATCTTCTGATTTTTAATCTTGGATTTGTGACCATCACCTAACCTCTATTTTGTTCTTCATTTCTAGGTTCAATGTCATAGCATACTTACAGCAGATTTGGTGGTTTGAAGTGGATGGGGTTGTAAAGTTTCCCTTCCCGCCAGACATATACTCCCTGTACTTCAGGCTTCATCTTGGTAGATTTGCTAAAAGGCTTGGACGACGTGTGCCCAATTATGATCATACACATGGTTGGGATATCAAGCCGGTAAAGTTTGAACTGTCCACCTCAGACGGACAAGAAGCATCTTTTGAGTGCTACTTAGACGACACTGACAATGATGAAATCAGTGGCAGCCAAAAGCGAGGATGCTGGATAGATTACAAGGTGGGGGAATTCATTGTTACAGACTCTAATCCTTCAACTGAATCAGATTCTCAATGAAGCAGATAGATTGCACACACTCTAAAGGTGGCCTTTGTGTTGATTCGGTATCCATTATCCCCAGCCATTTAGTAGAACAAAGAAGAAAAAAGAAGTTTTGAATGTCTGTCGAAATCTCAACTCTCAACAACCACCATTTATATCGATTATGGCTGCAGTCCTATCATACATTATATCACAGGAGCTTGAGTCACAGGAGGATATTCATCTTGTTTTGTTTTTGTACTAGATTTATGTCCTCTGTACCCAATGCATGTAATTGATTCCTTTTTGTTTCTTTTTGATGTTGTGAATTTAGTGTATGATCGATCCATGAGTGGCCCTTGTTTAAACAAGATGATTGTATTTGACTGGTAGTTTGTAGTGCAATGGTTTTCAAATGTAATCCTTGTTTTGTTTGTATTAGATTTTTGTCCTCAAAACATTGTCTAGTATAGAAAGACAAATACAGAACAACAAAATTACAACAAAAACAACCATTTTCGTACCATATCTGTTCTAAATTTAACAATCAGCAACTCCAAATTTAGTCTCCATTTTGCCACAAGTGCTCCCCCATTCACTTCATCACTTGGCAATTGGCTTCATGGTTCATCGTGTATTTGGACATTTAATCTTCTAAGCCATATGGAATGCAGAATCATATGATACACATCATACCTCTTTGGAGGAAAATTCACCATAAAATGCCTACGGATTTGAAGTCCTCTTTTTTGCAGCGTTAGATATCGCCTTTGTGATACCCTTGTCAATATGTTTTTCAAGTTTGGAATGTCTTCTACAGGAACTGTGAGCGAGAAGGCATCCCAGTTCAGCACATCACTAAAGGGTGGGACGTAAGCACTGGAAAGGAGAACGGCACACAGCCAGTGTACAATGATTCAACCACTCTGGGGCTGGCTACTTCATAACCACTAGGGCAGAGGCAGAACTTTGCGCGTCTCATAATTTTGTAGTAGTCTGATTTCTTAGGAAGGTACTGGTGGACTTGCATGTCTTTGTCTTTATTTTCCCAGTGTTGGATAGAATAGGACGGATAGGTCCATGATCACCTCCACCGGAAAAGAAGGCTAGAATATCTCGTTTGGAAGGAGGAGGGCCTCCTACTAGTCCTTTAACATTGCCAAATGGGAGATATACTTCAGGGATGGAAACATCTCTAGAAGGGGTGAATCTTTCGGAGGTGTTTGCATTGCATAAAGCTCTGATGGAGTTGTTGTACAAGTTTGGCACTGCAAATGAGATCTCTGGACCCTGAAATGAGAAATTTAGAATCAAGATATGCTAATAGTTTGAACTTTGAAGCAGAAAATAAAATGGAGCATGTGAAACAATCGAGATTTACTAATCAACTTATCTTACCCAGTCATGGCAAGCGAGCATGAAGTGATCAGCACCTAGGCTGCGATTCCAATACGGATACTTTTCAGATATTGATCTCACGTAGTCCATGATAGTGTGCTTCATAGGACCCCATTCATGACTATCGACAACATACACAAACTTAACCAAGTATGTTACACTAAATGGAAGGAAAAAAAGATGAGCCTTCTCCGGATCTCTAGTTAAAAATCTACTATCCATTTCAAGTTGATTTATGAAGTATCCTTCAGTAGCAAGGATTCCACGGCAAGGGCCGTTATGAAATATTGGCTGCTCCCCATCCTCATAAATATAAATCTTGAGTTGCTTCTCCATTTCCAAATAGCTTCTGTTAAAACATAAGTTCACTCAGATGGTAAAAAATATCCAAAGTCACCGAGAACTCATCAACGACCAAACAACTAAAACTTCATACCAAGTAATATGTCAATAACATTATGGAAATTGTACCTATGAAAAGATTAGCATGCCGGTACATCGGACCGCTAGGAACATAATCTTTATCCTCCACAAGCTCAGTCTGATTCCCACTTCTAGCATTTCGAATAGCCTTTCTTGCCATTTGCAACCCTGCCTCGAGCATTTCCAATTTGTTGTACCTTTTCCTCAATGCAATCTCAACACTACTCCCATCTCGCAACTCAGCGGTTAAATTACGAAGCACCGTAAAATTCGAAGCTTTGACAGAAACTTTAGTCAACACATTCTGATTTCCATCAAAAACAGAAAACCCACAGTAAGCAGGAATTCAAAAACATCTTCCATCAATATCACATTGAATAATCTAAAATCTACTTACTGCATGTTGTTCATCGGACGACAAGCTCCAGATGGATTTGAAATCCCAAACCAAACCCTTGTGTCCCAAAAACAAGAAGCAGACAGACACCAAAACAACCAGCGGTATGAATGTAAAACACTCGCGAGACGCTGAGGATGGAAACGACAGCGGCGATGGATGTGTTTCAGTCTCCGACGCATCGTCGTCCGCCTTCATTTTTTCGTATTTCGTTTCAACTCTGTCTTTTACTTGCTTTTGACTTCCGCTCGGGAATATAAAACGGTGGCAGATTTGAGACACGGACAAAACACGACACAAAATCTCTGTTTTGTTTTACGCGCCACGTTCAATTAATTTATTCCCATTTTACCCTTCGCTGTTTATCCTTTCTTATTTATTCTTTGATTTAGAGTGTAATTTGTGTGTACCATTTTGGAAATTTAATTAAGCATGTTGATTATATGAATCTGTTTTCAATCACCAATAAATATATGAAACATTAACCAGTCTAGAGTAGAAGAATTGTGATGTATTGTCTATTTTGGTGGCTCAATTCAATGTGACTATTAAGATGATCCTTAAGTTCCACTCATGAATCTCTTGATGTTGTTTTTCAAAAATATACATTGTCCTTAATGACAGATCATATACAGAGAGTGACTGACCGTTAAAAATTAAAAAATGTTAATACAAAAATTATTATTCATTATTATTCAACAAAAGAATTACGATAAAATATGACTTATAATACAATCTTCACTATATTAGGCCAGTCTTGGTATTATTAATTCGAATAGAAAGGTTGTTTTTATATCAACATAAGTGCCTCCGATTGAACAATTTTGGTATCCTTATTGGCCATGCACATTTAAGATATAAGTGAAATCCCCTGTGAAAGTAGAGAACCAGGCCAACACTTGATTTGCTGCTTCAGATGGATGAAAGCTATCCCAAAACACATAACCAGTGGCATTCGAACATGTTCCAACTGATCTTGCGTTACATAGTAGAGATGTTTCTAATATCCCTGTTCCACAACATGCTTTTCTTGATTCAAAGAAACCATTTTCAGTAGGCTTCATGATCATATCGAGCAGAGGCTGGTAGATGTCAAGAACCACAAGCCTAAGACCAGGAAGTCTAGATGCCAAATTTTGGGATGTAACATTTAATTTATTATTGAATATGAGTGAATTGCGATTCAGCCTTTCGACACAGTGGTTCTTCCCTCGGCCAAATAATGTTATAGCTGCAGGTAAACAACCGACCGGAGGCAGGTTGTCACTCCGATCCTCCTCGCTCCTAGTCCATACAGTGTCTGTCAAATGTCAGCTGAATACTGTCAGTATCTGCCATTTAAGGCTATTTATGCTTTCTTTTTCTGAGTGAATGTATTATATGAAATGTGACTAACCTGAACAAATGTGGTATATGATTCCATGAGAAGGTTCGAAAACCTCTCCGGAGTGTACAACGTACCCATCATCGGATTTAAGTAGTAGTTCTGAGCAAAGTCACTTGATCCAGTGCTCAGTAAATGAATTCCCCCTGCAAATAACTGATTAGCCTTTTCTACGCCGACCATCGCCTTTACTCTATTTTGGTACTGTCTATAATTTCTTAGCTGTTGGGTAAGTGAAACGGCTCGCTGCACGAATAATCAGATGAAATCATTTTGGCATACAAAAAATATTCAGGTTTGTATGAAATGTTGATTTTGATAAATACTTACATATATAGTTGCTGTCAAGTCATAGTAACCGGAAGCAGCAGATGCAAAGTTGACGCCGGTTAGAATCTGGCTTCCATTAGCTTCAGGGCTACTGTAGGCCGGCGGATAGGAAGTGAATCCAAGATACTCAGCTGTAAGGACTCAGAAAGAAATGTAAAAAATCATGATAATTTTGGATGATAAGAAATAGCATTGAGATGACTTAGCTGAAGATGTGAACCTGTGAAATCTGAGGCTAACTTTCCATTGCTGAATCGACCAGTAGGTCGGTGAGTGAAGAAGTCTCGTCCGTAAGGTAGGAAATTGGCTTTGATCATAGTTGATAATCGATTGTTGTTACCCACATCCACGACGGAGTCTCCGAAAATGTTCAGGCATGGGACTAAAGGGTCTGCATCAGTCACTGCTGACATAAACATCATAACAGCAAGAAAATAACTCACATTCATAGTCATTCTGTCAGTCATTTCTGTCAAAGATTATACAAGGAATGAGAATTTATACAAACTGCTAAAGTCCAATATGCAGGTGAGCTGCCGTGCATTTTTCATCAAGATGAGTGTTTTGAGTCATTTGTGCATAATCTGTTGAAGCTTTATGAAACTTGTAGACTTTGGTTACAACTTTTGTAACTGAAAGGAATGACTTTTACACGTGAACACCTGCACTGCTTGCCTCAACGTTATCTTCTACAAAACTTAGTTAACCTAAGTCCTAAAGTACAAAAGAAGAAAATCAAAGAAAATAGCAAAGATTTTTACAAGTGGAAGGTTAACAAATGGAAGATGAACCACAGAATCCGACCGTAATAAAACTGAGTGAAGACTACAAAAAATTCCATACACATCTGATTACACAATATGTGACACAAGTATTCCTCCTGGCAAAACCAGGGTTTTAACAAACGGACTTATTTTTTAACAAAATTTTCACACCCAATCAAACCAAATTGTTAGTATCCAACACAAAAATTAAAAAAATTCTTTAACTACGTAGTATCCTAACTCTTCACACCCTAAACAATCCCCTTCAAGTATGAACCTGACTAGTTTAGTTGACTGCAACTTGCTCCGCTGAAATAAATGAGCGGACTCTCTCTTCACTACTTGCTTTTGTATTGGCCAGTTTCAGAACATGTACAGCCTCCTCTACCTTTGCCGCAAGAGAATCAGGTGAATTTAGCAACTGCATTAATTCTGAATTATCCATCTCCATCAACATTCCAGTTATTTTTGAAGCCAGATTGGGCTGCAAACAAACCAAGCATCTCAACACAGTTAACAACTTGTGCGCATGGACAACAGTCAACACTACTAACTCACTAACAGAACAGGCCTGTCTTTACTGAACTCTCAACAATTAATATTTATTCAAATATGCAACCTCCCAACAAAAGAAATAGCTACAAACAACTTTCTTGAGACACGATCAAAATTAAGATTAGTGGCCTCACCTTGTGTTGCTCAACGAGAGGATAAAGTTGTGCACCAAGGATCAGTTTCCGTTGAGCTGGAGTTGCAACCGCAAGCATACGACTTAACTCCACAGTATTGTGTGGTAAATAACTTTCGACATAGCTGGGACTAGGGGATAACACACCAGTTCCATCATTCACACCATGAAAATGCCTCTTGGGAGCATACTTGGTATCCATGGTTCTCTGCAGATTGCATGATATTACTAAAGAGTCGCACTAAAATTTGGTGATTACACAACAGAGTGGCAGGGTCATGAAATAAATACTGATAAATTATATGCCGTAAAACATTGACGAAAAAACACCAATACGAGCAACAAAGGAGATGCATGTGCATGAGGTAAGAAGAAACCTGTAAATTACTGGAATCCCTTGAATGAGTGTGACCTTGAGAAGAAGCATATCCATAAGTCCTACCTTTCATTTGCTGCGGCTGAGGTTGTCTATTAGTCATCTGTCAAAGTGTACAGTGAACACTGAGGTCAATGTATAGAAATGGGAAGAAAATTTTCATTTGGTATAAGGCCCTTTGAAGGCCACCAACTGGCTGAAGAAAATAACTCACCAAAGGTGGACGGGATGGTTGAAAAACTGGCCTAGCTGCTGGCGCGAAGGTATTACCTCTCCATCCTGGTCTAAAACCGATTGGTGAATGATATATGAGTGCAGACTGGGGAGGGCGGTATGCAATAACACCTGGACTGGCTGGAAAGTATCTGGGTTGGTATCCGCAAGGAAAAGATGGACCGACAATTCCAGTCGCATGCTGAGCATAGTGCATTTGAAGATGTGATTGCCTCTCCTCTTTCCTTTGAGCAATGGAGACATAAAGTGGTTTTCCATGAAACATGTAATCTGCCAAAAAAGAAACAAAATCTAAATAACTGGACTCAGCTATCCTAAACTAAACTGGACTGATTAAATACATCATGCCCACTAAGTTAATCATTTCAGTCATCATAAGCAGATGACCTTAAATTTAACTTTCTTAGCGATTACAGATCACATGGTGCACACCCCATAGCTTTAGCGAAGTACTGAGATTATGATCATCAAGTTATTAAAAGATGTAATAAAAAGTAAAATAACAATTATTTATTTACATGCAAAGAGGACCACAGCATAAGAAGATTCTAAATAAATTTCTACACATACACTGAAATGTGTTCACAGCTTTGCCTGCTTCTCCCGGAGTTGAGAAGCAAACAAACCCAAACCCACGACTGCTTCCCTTTTCGTCTTGCATTAGCTTAACAGATGTAACTGAACCACACTGACTGAATAATTCTCTAAGCATATCCTCAGTGACAGTATCATTAATGTTCTTGACATAGACATTAGAATCCTGAAACTCAAACAGCAACAAATGGAAAACTTCACTTAATTTTACAGAAACATATTTTTTTATCGGGATAGAAAACAGAATCATAAAGTACCTTGTATTTCTTAATCTTCTCCATACGCTTCTCTTCAAACTGCTGGCGTAAGATTTGTTGACGTTCAGCTTTCTTTTGTGCCCGTCCAACATAGAGAACTTTTGAGCCTAGTGAACATTTAAGCATTGCATGCACTGATGAACAGAGTGTAGAGTATATATCGGATGAACATTGTAGGTTAGTGAAAAATAGTAATACCAATTCGTAAGCCATTCATAGCTTCCACAGCTCTTCTAGCATCATCTGGATCCACAAAGTTGACGAACCCAAAACCTCTGGAAAATCCATGTTCATCTGTTGATATAACTATGCTTGAAATTCTTCCAAATATTGAGAATTTCTCCTCCAGGACTTGTACAGTGACATCGACATCCAGATTCTTCACAAACAGATTCGTATACTGAGCATCAACACTGGGACGAGCCCGATCAGTCTTACGAATGTGGGAAGCCACATATCTGTTTCGCATAGCAATAACACTGTGAACGATCAAATACGAAAATAATTTGATGGATACATGAATATTTTTGGTCTAGAGGTTGCCAATATAAATACGTTACATTTTCTTTCCGTCAAAGATAGTCCCATTTAAGCTCTTAATAGCCGAATTAGCAGAATCCTCAGTTTCAAACTGAATGAAGCCATATCCTTTGCTAGATCCATCTTCAGACATAACTAGTTTGCAAGACAATATGTTCCCGAATTCCTGAAACTTCTCTTCAAGCTTTGCATGATCTACCGATTCACTCAGATTCTATTAAAAAGGAAAAAAGCTGGAAACTGTTATACATGTATAATCACCACAAATAGCAAGAGAAATAAATATGAACCACAAAGTGAACCTTGACAAACACATTCCCAATTCCACTCTTTCGGTAATCAGCATCACGCCTAGACCACATGAGTCGCACGGCTTTCCCATTGAGTTTCATGTAATTTTTTGTTTCCAATGCCCTAGTAGCTGCCCAGAAGAATCAAAAGTGATAAATCAAACAACAGAACAAAGAAAAAGCTATCACTTCAATTAATAACATAATCCATTATGTAATAAATATAAGAATTTCAAAAACAAGTAAATTTAGAGACAACAGGTTTCAGTTTATTGAGTGTCATTCCAATGCTTGTTCTGAATCTTAAGTTCATACCAATGTGCCTAACTTCCCAAATCTGAATTCAATGTCTAAAACCTTAATAATAATCTACCAAAACTCTAAACAGGGCAGGATTGACAGAACAATTAATTAGAGAAAATTCAACCATGTACATACCATCTTGTTCGCTGTTGAAATTAACATATCCATATCCAAGCGACGAATCAGTCCTGGAATCTTTACAAATCCTTACAGAAGCAACGCTGGGAAAGTCAGCAAATGCTCGAACAAGTTGGTCATCAGTGACGCCAGGGTGGAGATCGCCGATGTATAGCGCATAAGTAACGGGAGTGGGCTGCGAGACTTCCATTTTCGGTCAATGATCGGAAACCCTAGAAATCAAAACGGAGTAACAAGAAGAGAGCAAGAGTGAGGCAATCGCTTGTGAGTGTAGCGAAAGTAGCGAACGCTGTAAATGCGGATTGACGCACAAACAGCGATCGATTGAGTGCGAGTTAGACGAAACGAAAACTTCGAAATTTTCTTATGAAAGGAAAAAAATGGATAGAGGAGAGAGCAGTTTTTGCATGGAACGAGACGATGCGAACAGGTGCGAGTGGGGTGCGACGCGTGCATTCATGGCGCGTGCATTGCACATCGTTGTAAACCTTGAAACGTTGCGTTTTCTTGATAAGGATGATTATATTACGTGCATTAATGAATCATTATACATAATGATCAACATAAGTAGTTTTTTGAAAAAAAATTAGTATGTTCAACACGCCTAACCAAACGAGTAGGTTTGAACCACCGACATCGATCGAATGACTGAACGCTAAACCTCAGCATATGCTTATACATTACATTCTATCCGTAGTACAAGAAAAACATTACAGGCACATTGTAGGCATCCTCATCAGCATGCGAACCAAATTATTATACATAAATGATTCTAATATATATACTAGGCTGACCTGTTGAGGGGGTCAAGAAGGCAGACCCCATAACTAGATCGAGATTGGGAGAGGCCAAATTTATGAATATATATACTCAGATTCGTGACTAGCACTGGCTAGGATTTTTGCACTGTGTTGGCCTGTAAATGGCAACAGGCCAACCTGTCATGGAGTTGAGTGCAGGGAAGACCTTATGATCAATTTAGAGAGCTCTTATGCGTGTTAAGGACATCATAAAAAGAAGCAATGAGGCGATTGTTGTTGGTATTAGCTCAGATAGTTTCATTCTAGTGGAGCTGCTTACACTAAGTTGTCCAGAGTTGACAAACTCATCCTTTGTGGACGTTAATGAGACATTAACGGACATGGAACCTGTTGATCAGATAATTGTTGAGAAAAATAAATTATTGCTGGCAAAATTAAGTCACAATCAAAGATTTATTGATTCATAGTGAACTTTTGACTTACAGTCGTAGTTGGTCCATCCAATTCGTTGGCGGGCCAGATCATAAACGATGATCTTATCTTTCAGAACCAGATCTGCACACGAGAAGAAATTTTGAGGCATGTAAAAGTAGCCCCAAAGTAGTGATGATGCAAATACTGATGTAACTCGTTGCACCTATGATTCTACAACTATCACACAGCAGAGCTGGCACGAAACAGAAAAACTTTGCATTAATGTGGCATGATCATGCTTAACAAGCACTACAAACAAGTGTATCACATTTGGAAGTATATATAATTCTTGACCTACTCCAGATGCTTTACAACAACCCCCGCTTTTCAGTTGCAAACTTAAGAGCTACTCTGACCAGATGGTCGGTGTCACATTTCATAATTGTGCTGAAACCTTACTAAGATATTTCACGTAGCAACACATCACTGAAGAAGATGTGAAAAATTACCAAGTCCATGAGTAATTATTTTAATTAAAAAATAAAAATCTATCAGCATAAGTAAGGACCTACCTCCCAATATGGTAATCCCCTGATCCGGAACTCTTTGGAAACCAATGCACCACATTGCAGCACCATTCTGTAAAGATGATTTCAGTTTCTAGTTGTATTGATTGTATATTCATCACCCATATGCAACTTTATTAACTTACAGCAAAACCCATTTGAATGAGGTAATCTTGCGGCCTCAACAGCATAGAAGCACTGCCCGCAAAATTTAAACTGACAGGCGGGAAAATGTCCGATATGCTGTAGTAATATACAAATGCTCGTTAAAATAAATTTAGCACTTTAAATTTTGATATAACAAGGATCTGGATTTTTAGGCCAACCTAGTTGATACAAGGAAGCATTTGTGCCCTTTTGAGGTTGTGGTGGTTGTTGACTGTGCCACACTGCCAGATATCTGCAAATTGTCATAAATCTAGAGACCATAAGCGATGAGGCTTCCAATATGTTGCTACTTACAATCTTTAAACAGCTTTTGTAGTCTTATATGTTATCCCAATCTCGAGAATTATAAATCCAAGCCAACCATTCTAAGATTTTTTTCTCAACTAACATTTATAAGAAACAGTTACTCTAGACAATATACACCGTATGGTATCAAGTTTCAACAACACGAGGAGGCAGGTAGTTTTTCGACAGGCTGTCTTAGACAGAACAGCTTCGTGGAAAGGGTACTCACCGCACTGACAAATGAATCATAAGCTTCTGCTACCAGGTAAGTCAGAGTTGTTCCAGAATCGATAATAGTTCCTTGACTGTTCATTGTTGCAAATACTGCAGGATCTATTGGAAGTGCTTTCCCATTGACGCTGATGCTTTGCATGGCCAAATTGTAGTGGGGCCTGAATTTTATAATGACATTAATCAGCATGGCAGTATGCTGCATTAGCAAAAGTTAGTAAGGTGTCCTTTCACTTAACTTACCAGAAGAGACGTGAAGTAGAAGACAAACACGGTAAATATGACCGACATCACCAAATCATATGCCATCATTTAACAAATGAAAATAACACTTTTTGATGGAAATGGTAGACACGCAAAATCCTAAGGTAAGCCTTATTATAATGATACATGTAAATGGTATCATACAATGAGATCCAAAGGCTGTAAAAATTACACATCCTAATATAATATTTCCGTTTGGTGCAAGGCAGAATAAAGAAAATTGATCAAGGTTAAGGACATACTGTGATTGCACAAGGGGACTGTATACAATGCCTGGCTCCAATATTTCACCAAGGACAAGTATGCCTCCACCATTCCCTTCTCCCTTCAGGCAATGTGAAAATACTTTCGGTGTAATTCCTCTTGCTGATAGTTGTGATATGACAGAAAGGTCTTGCTGACCAAATCCAAAAATCCCATCAATTGCTCTCTCAGACTTGGTCAAATCGCCTGACTGAAGGGTGCTGCATCTGCCATACAATTCAAAACAATTACTCTCTGGGAATGGGACAACAATAGATCTTCAACATCAACGTGGCAATGGAACACTGACACTTTCTGTGGAATTGACAGCTTACCCAAAAACAATAGGAGATGAGGAATTGGCAACAAAAGAATTCGCCATGATCATGTCAAAATGCAGTTGATCATACACATAAAATCCTGATGTCCCACTTCCGTCACCATACTGAAACGAGTATGTACACTGATTAGTGTCACCAGAGCATCCAGCTGCCGTAGTTCGAATCTCAGAGGAGCACACATGGTCTGAACAAGGGACCATAGAAGCACCTGATGAGCTACCTATATCAAAGAAATTCAGCTCTAGCTGCAAATTCAAAAGTGAAAAATACCAATATTAATCCTCACAACCACATCATCTTGGAGCAACTAGTAAGTAAAATAAAGTTTTAAAAAGTAATCTTACTCCTAAGCCGCTAGTTTGGGGACAACCAGTGCAGCCTCTGCAATTAACCCACAATATGTCGCTCCCAGTGTCAATTTGCACATTGAACTCCATTGGGGGATTACCTAACTTCACTTTTGTAAAGTAAAGGCTGGACACACAGTAAAACTCCAATTTCAACCTCAAAATAACACGAGTATATCTCTGTTGTTCAAAAAAGCACAAAAAGACGCAACATTCATTTCGTAATGAAAATATTAACTGAGAAAGTGGCAATTGCAGTAAGATTGAGAAACTGGGAACCCTAGCCCCAAAATTCAAAACATAGTTCAATTCAATTACCCAATAAGATACGGATCAGAAGAGCCAACAACACGAAAATCAACAACTCCACCGACCACAACCTGCTGCAGCATCCTAGAATGACGAACCGCATCTCTAGCCCTAAGCTCATCCAACTCCATACTCTTATTCACCGGAAACGCCCTCTCCAGGTTCAATATATGCGTCTCAACCCCACAGCAAACGCAGCACAGTACGATTACTAACAAGAGCCGCACATCTCCGGCCCGTAAAGTTAACATTTTTCCGGCTAGTTGTGGTGAAAGCAGCAATCAGCGGCGAAGATGGAGGGGGCTGTTTAGGTGGTTGTGAATCATTGCTGTGTAGAAATGATGAAGCTTTATAACTCTACTGCTGACGCTACGGCTACTGCTGTGTATTTATAGAGAGAGAGGTGAGTGAAGTTCGGCGAAGGTAGGAGATGAAGACTTCTCTCTGGTCTTCTTTTTGCTTTGCTTTGCTGGCGTCAAGTTATTCAATTTTAAATTTCAGTATTTTTTTACAAAAAGTGTTAAAGTTTTCGTTTTCCGCTCTTATCAGCTGAGTTAATTCATGATTTTTGATCGACTTATTCTCATTTTATAATGTTATTATTGGCTGCACCAGATCTCAACCCGCAAATTTCAAAATTGAATCAACATTTTTGAACTAATGCAACTATGTATTGTGTGATAAAGCTTTGTTCCTACAAAGTTTGAGTGAAGCTTAAGCAAGATTGGTTGGTGTATTTAGCATGTACTCCCTCCGTCCCATTTTGAGTGACCCATTTGAGAACTTTCACGGTTTTTAAGAAAATAGAAAAATGTGAGATAAAAAGTAAGAAAGAAAATGAATGTGATAAAAAATATGAAAGAGGGTGTAAATGTAGAGGTAAAAAAGTTTCTATTTTAGGAAATGAGAAGATCATTTTGGGACATCCAAAAAGGAAATGAGACACTCATAATGGGGACGGAGGGAGTATGTTTTATCTAAACAACTAGCAACCATTGTTGTTACAAAGGTCATATAGAGAAAGTTGCAATCATGCACATTGAGGAACAGCCTTTTTCAAATTGGGAACATGTTTCATTTTCTTCATTCATTATTTCTACAAAATCAAAGATGCAGAGGATGAATGATTGAACTGTTCATATTACAAAAACTGAATGTTGTGTCCTCTATCCGTTTTCTAACATTAGCTACACCTTGTACTTGCCTGTCCGATTATTCGTATGCTTCAAATCTGTCCATGACAAGAGTCTCAAGAAAAGTTTTATTTACCTAAAGACGTCCAAGAATGTCACACTACGGATACATTGCAGAACATTACATTACTTCACGAATACTTATTGGCTATTGAGTTTGAATTTGAATCATGCGAATGTGTGGCGGACAGTGGTAAGCTTCGAAAGGGGATTTGTAGGAAATAAGGACAGTGTGTAGTCATACTCTTTACGAAAAGCTATAAGAAATTATGCAGTCAGTCAAATTAGTATCCCTGAAGACCATCTTCTTTTAACGTTAAAAGATACACCACCAATTGGCTACAATGAACAGTAACCATCAGTCTGTGTCTCTTGAACTAACACTTCCTCTTTAAAACTGATAGTAAGTTCCACTTACAAATTTGGCGTCGACCCATGTTTGGATTCAAACTGTTTCATTCACAGATACTTCGCATGTCTGAAGCAGCATTAGAAGACAGGTTCAAGTCTTGGCTAAAAGTATGAAAGTCACGCTGAATTCCGACTTGAACAAGGTAGTTTTTTCGCCCGCGATAGGCGAAGTTATAAACGCTTAAATCTGACAATTTTCCTTTAAAAGGATCGATGTATTTTATGTCACTCTCATTCAATCCCTCAATGAAGATTGAGTGAGGATTGGTAAGAGCTCTGTTTTATTATAGCAGTGTCATTCTAATCCTAGCTTATACGTTGTAAATTGCAATAGATTCAAACAGAGTCGAACCGAATGGACCGGTTCCGAATTGAACCATTCGGTTTGATTTCGATTCGAAGTAATGTTGGTTCGGTTATACTGATTTTTCCGAAGTTCCAGTGCGACACTAGTGAAGTGACACGTGTCACTTTCTGAAGCCAGGAACGAGGCGTTGAGTCGAAAATCCACGAGAATGAAAGGATGATTCCCTCAGTTTCGGAATCCATGGCGGTCCGAGCCGTGAGAGCGTTCGCTCCGTCTCGAGCATGGAAGACGACGTTGGTAGCGAATCTAGCGGTGATCAGAAGATTCGCTTCGTCTTTTTCAAATCCGGGGTCGATGGATTACGCGACGGAGACGACTCCGAAGAAAGATGAGAAGAAGATGACGGATCGGCTATCTGGAGTCATAGACGCTGTTAACGACCGGAAGCTTCCTCCCGAGCTTCGCGGCCAGCGAAACAACATCAGGTATGAACTGATTCGGTTAGGTTACGAAATTAGGGCAGTGTGGAAGTATGCTTGAATTTGGATTGAGAGAATGTTAATTGTGAATTTGTTTGAATTGGATATGATGTTGTTACTGAGTTTTGTGAAACTGCAATTTGGATTAAGGTCCGAGAGTGATATCAACAATGTGGTTGAGAGGAGAATTTGGCAGTCTATGATTGAGGGAAGGGAAGCCTCTTGATCTTAGCACAAACCCTCATGTGGATCCTGCTGAAGATACTTTGTATAGGATTCTATCGAGAAATAAATGTGCACCCGAGTGGGTTGAGTTGAATAAAGAGATCAGAAACAATGTTGCTGAATGGCGAGCTTCGTTGAAGAGAGCATGGGTTCAGAAATGTGAGGGGAATTATAGTAAATGGGATAAAAGGTCTGAGGAGCTGAAGTTGCAGTTGCGGAGCATAAATGATAGGGTGAGTCAGTCTTTTTTTTAAAGTTTTTCCAGGCTAAACACACTTTTTGACACATTGTTCTGTTGTAGCAGGTGTTCAAGTATAATCTCATCGTTCCATTTGGCAGGCAGATGAATGGATTGAAATGGGAGAAGGAACTGAAAACTGTTGAAGAAACGTGATGCATTTCCATCTGGGCCATGGCCAACATTTTATGATGTTTGGTCCGGTATTTAGGATTAGTGGTAGTTTGTTAAACAAATTGTACACTTCACAACACAGTAAGATGTACTATTTTGACACTATATGCCTTTGACATATATAATCAATTTGTAAGTAACATTGCACAGTGCATATCCGTAACTTACAGGACTTCAAGCCTGTTTTCTCACTAAACAGGTTCTCCAGGTAAAGACATAGAAAGCAATGTTCGATGTTTCAGTTACAAAAATATTTACAGCTTACCCCACTCTGAACCAGATACACTAGAAGACCCACTCATAAATTAAGTTTATGCACTCCTATTCATTCTAGAGCGCACAGTTCCTATCATAGAAAACAATGGAAGCTTTACCTAATGCAGCAAGCAAAGTCACACAGGTATGTCCAACATTTATACATCCGAAGTTCATATCCATACAATACAGAGAAAAATAAAGGGTATTATTATCATAAGGTGGTTCTGGTTTCAGTGTATCGCAGTTATTATGTTTTAGAGACAAGCCAGTCTGCCCTGGTGGCATGGGCACACTAATTAAACACCTACTGATGTCTTAGCAGCAATATGAACCAGTGACCGCCGGTGGTACGTGGCACGCAGCTTCTTGTACTTGGCTACGAATGTTGGTAGGTCAATCTCCCTATCAAGAAGCTGCCTGTGCAGAGCTTCTGATTCCTCTTCAGTCTCATTATTCAGCTCTGGGATAGGAGCAAATTTGAATTAGCAAATGCATCTTTTCCGGTCTTCACTTTTTATATGACAGGTTAAAATGATCATATGCACCAAGAAACTTTAGGCCTCGCTATATTACACTAATTTTATGACACACCAAAACTAGTATAACCTATTATTTTTATTTATTAACTCTCAAGCATTCCTGATCATATTGCCTTTACCTTGAAGCTTCTGCAGCAGGGAAGCTGGGGAGTAAGCCTTTAATGTTTCATCCTTTTGTCTTTCCAACTCGGATAACTTTTCCTGGGCAGAAGCCAATTCAGAGGTCCGGATAATCCTACACTGTTACCGTGGAGATAATTATTTCAGTGGGATAACTCAAACAACACGGAAGCAAGGTTCATACGGGACAAGGTAATTTCAAAAGATACCTGGTTCCGCAATTCCATTATTTGGGGTTCCTTTTCCAAATTTTCTCCTACTCATTAAAAAAACCCAGCTGACACTTGAAAGCAAACTTACATGCCCATAGATAAAAGAAAAAAAAAGAAAACCGTCCGCCTTACTGGCTAGCTGCAGAGTCTCTCTTCGAAGTTCTTCTCGCAACTGTAAGAGGGCAGAAAAAACTCAAGTATTCAACCGACAGTCTATTTCAAACCAAACATTTACAAAAGTGAAAGGCTTGAGCATAGAATGATATTGATGGGTCAAACAATAAAGTGCTTATCTACAAACCCTTAGGCTATCAAAACTCCGAGGTACAAATCAATGCATATTACTGTATTTCAAAGATTTTTTAGCAGGCTTATCCCCAACATCGCACCCTCAATTACACCTTGATTAAACCCAACGCATTCATTGATTAATATACTGGAACAAATAGTAAGGAGTTGGAGAGTGTTAGAAGATAGAATATGCACTAAGTTTCCAGTAAATCCTTTGCACTACGAAAGAATACAAATAGATATCAATTACCCATAAACATAAAATCCATAATATCACATTCACCTTAATGTGATAATCAAACATACCAACTTTGAATGTGAAAGACTTATGCACATTACATTCAAGTAACTAATGATACTTACATTATCCTGAATCTTCACTTGATCGAGTGAATGCAGGAATTGGTTATAAGCATCCTTATCAGAAAGCAGCTTCCTTAACTCCTCAACACTGCAAAATTTTAACACAAATCAACCAATAATAGCTGGCTTATCAAATAAACATGACTATAAGAATTTAGATAATTTCTTAAAATATATGGAAAACATGATTTCATGACACAAACAATTTATTACACAAAAGGAAAGACAACCTACAGAAAAGTCGTATTAATCAGAGTTTCAAGAGCCAACTGAGGCTCTATTACGTGAATTTTTTAGCAACCAGCTAGGGATGCGTTCGCTGTGTGCCGAGATCATGAACCCCAACCAAGTAGTCTACTTAGAGCAACATTATGCAAATCAGAAAAACAAAAAACCTTACCTTTTATCTTTCAGCTTATTAATAATTCCTGCAGCTTCAGCAGGAGAAACATGTGATGTTGTTTGTGGATTTTGAAAATTAAAACTGCTGGAATTGCTACTACTCGGTGTCGACGGGCGGGATGTAGTTGGTGTACCACCAGTCGAAGAAGGGAACCAAGAAGACTGTGACAAAGCATCCTGAGGACGTGATTGAGCTTCTGGCTCTTGCGACCCCCTGCACACAGTTTCACAAACTCTTCGCAATCAATCGAAACCACAATCATACTTTCTTTATTTGGTACATAAATTAAAATAATCAAACTTGATCAAAGGCGAAAACTATAAACAAACTCAAAATAAATCAAGAAAGAAAACCCTAACTGAACCCGAAATCAACAATCACGACAAACTTCATAACAAATCCTTGATTCTACCAAAATTGTAATATAAAACCACATACCAGAATCTAAACATAGCTTGAAATCGGCTAACAACTTAGTCAAACAAAAACCCTAATCCCAAAGCAAAAACGATTCCAGCACACCACAGAAATCAACGACGCCTTCGCCCGATTGAATTCTAGAATTCTCTCTCTCTAGGTTTTCTGGAAATGGATACGTCTCCTCGACGACAATCGGTGTTTATTTCGATACCAACACGTGTCAATTTTCTATTGGCCAGTTCAGCGACGCGTAAGAAATTTGACTCAACTACCGACTACCATTTTTTTAGAAATATTTTTTCATCAAATTAGGAAATCAAGGGCAAAATCGTAAATAAAACCGGACATCATAAGCGGGCTGGGCTTATTTCGGGTCAAAATAATTCGGGTCAAATACAAAACGGGTGTTGACCAGCAACCCTAATGTTGACTAGGTTTAAGAAGCGCGCACTCCGTACAAATACATTCCAAATCGCCACCACTCTCAGACATCGTCTTCTTCGCACTCTTCTGCTCTTGTCGGAGCGCAGAGCACCGAACGGACAGAATTTAAACTCTTGAGTTCACTCACAATTCGGTTTGTTGAGATTCTTCGCTGCTTTTGCTTCCGCCGCTGCTCTTCATGGCTCTTGTAACAGAGGTGCTTTAAAATTCACTCCCTAAAATTTACTATGAGTAATCAGCCTTGTTATTATCTGTGTTTGAAAGTTCATATTTTTATCAGTTAGGTTTAGAGTATGAAATAATTTAGGAAGAAATTCTGTTGTTGGGTTTGCCAGTTGGTCTGATTTCTGTTTGTATTGAATTCGGAGTTGATGTATTGTATTAGACTTTAGAGTATTCGTAGCTAATTTGTGTGATGTTGCAGGGTGCGACTGAGTCTGTTGAGTCAGTGAGGTTTGGTTTTTACTCTACTGAAGAAGTCAGGAAACTAAGTTTTGTGAAAATTACTAACGCGGGCTTGCTGGATATTGTGGGTACTCGGGTGAATGGAGGATTGTATGATCCAAAAATGGGGCCTCTACATGATAGAGAAGCGTAAGTTTCCTTAATATCTAGTTTAATTATATGATTGGTGTCTTTTCATAGTGATGATCGTTCATAGTAGATTTGCTGCTTCACTCAAAGGCCATGTAGACTTTATAATGAGTGAATATATGCCGATATTCAGTTGAGTGTGTATTTTCAGTTTCCATTCTTATATATATAGCTTTCGAGCCTACCTTATTTTCTCAATATTTTCTTATGAAATATAAATGGTGATGCCACTAATAATGTCAGAATTGCTCTAAAGTTAGGTTTTTACCCTTGGAATTTGACTGTATGTTTGTTTCAATTTCAATGGCATTTCTTGGGGTGCATTGTTGAACAATGGTCTTAACCTCTGTTGCCGAAGTGATGATTTTATTGAGGAATCATAATTTTTTTCTTCATTTTTTCATTATAAATCCTTTTGCAGATGTATATCGTGTGGGCAGCATTCACGACAATGTCCTGGTCATTGTGGGCACATTGATTTGATTTTTCCTGTTTACAACCCTTTGTTATTCGACATGCTTCATACCATTCTACAGAGAACATGCTTTTACTGTCATCATTTTAGGGCTGCTAAAGGGGAGGTACATTTACCAATTTAACACATTGTCTTTAAGTTGGTGGAGTTTTCCATATTATGTTCCTTGTTATCTTTAACCACTAAATGTTGTTGTGGGTAATATACCTTATAGGTGGATCAATGTGTCGCTCGATTGAAACTAATATCCTCGAACGAAATTATAAAGGCAAAGGATGTTACTATAGCACCAAAAAATGACTGGTCAATGTCTGAGGATAGTGATGGGAGTGCTATATCATGCTCAACAGAACTATCTGGTGCTGATTGCGGAAGTGTAGATAATTTGGGGCATCAGAAATGGACATCATATCATTTGAAGGAAGCAATGTCTGTGCTTAACAAGTTTTTGAAGACAAAAAGTAAAAAATGTGTGAGATGTGGGGCAAAAAATCCTGATGTGTCCAAACCTACATTTGGATGGTTTCAATTGGTAAATTTATGCTTCTTTGACTCTGTTTCATTGAAACCTAGTTATCCATTTTTGAATTGTTCGTATAGCTTTCTTCTGGTCTCTGTCCCCAACCAACTGTTTTCATATTAACTATATCGTTGCCATTATATGCGCTCTTTAATTTGTGTGTTTATTTGCTGTCAAACCTGAACATTTATTTGCGTGTTACAATGTAAACAGCGTGGTATGGATGATACGACACTCAGAGAAAATGCCATCAGGGGGTGTACGTTGGAGGATTCTGTTGTTGGTCTATTACAAGAGAATTCTGTATCTGAGGTAAATGATGCCGACTTGTTTCCTGGAGGAACAGGTGCTGAATTAGACGAGGTGAATGTAAACGGGAGCAGAGACAGTAAGAATGAGAGTAAACAAATAGCTGAGTACTCCAAACAGAAAAAAGCCTTCTCTGGCCCTATTTTCCCTACAGAGGTACTTCGATTTTCATCAAACAATTGAATTGCCAAATAATCATATTCTATTTATTATAAACTCTTACTGTTGGCAATGTTATATATTTTGGTTTTGGACTTTTGATCGTAGGTTGAAAGCATTATGAAAAAACTGTGGGAAAATCAGTCTCAACTCTG
Organism: Sedum album; assembly: GCA_006409495.1. Classification (NCBI taxonomy): domain Eukaryota; kingdom Viridiplantae; phylum Streptophyta; class Magnoliopsida; order Saxifragales; family Crassulaceae; genus Sedum; species Sedum album. The sequence goes on from QZGG01000090.1 coordinate 114,805, forward strand.
TTCTTTCATTTGCAACATACAAGGCAATCAATTCCGTAATAACACTAAAGAGGGTTACACCATGTTCTTCCTTGAGGCAATACTGGTGCCCCCTATCAAATTTCGACCACCTTCTAAAGGAGGAGATTCTGTAAGTTGATACAACTTTTTGTTTCACTTACAAGCTTTGAGACAAAGAACATTGACTTTGGAGGTGCTTGAAGCTCTCTCCTATTTCCTACGCCAACATACTATAGTTCCATGCTTCGATCATTTATTAACTGCAATTGTTTATAAAGATGAACTTCACTTTAAGTAGTTAATTTTAGTTTTATGTTTATATTTTACTAAATAGAAGATTAAGGAGAAAACGGCGCCCTTGATATATTCTAACTACAGATACCAGTAGTTAATTATTAAGATTCAAATTAAGAAATTTGACTTGTATTCAATTTATTAATTTGTGGGTTGGTATATTATTCGTCCATTTTTAAAGTTAACTAGTGTAATTTGATCGGATACTCTCCTACACTTGATTATGTTCGACGTAACATCCTTAATCAGTTAGAGAACAATTGGATATAAATGTGACTACAGCCTAAATCAGGTGCTTGATTGGGCTAGGATGCTATCAGATGGAATAGTCACTGTTATGACATTCTGATTATATGGCCGTATCTCATAGCACACCTAAAATTGTGATTTCATAGATAAGTGTTAGTAGGTTTCTCAAGACGCCTGGCTTATGTGACAGTACACCTTCCACTCAAGCTTTGAAGTTCAGCTTTGGATGTTTTTAATTGGACTGATAGTATTTGCCTTATTCGTCTGGCAGGTAATGGAGCATCCACAGACTGTGTTACTGAGTAAAGTAGTTGTGTCGAACATGGAGCTGATGAATTCTCATGCAAACAACTCAAGTCACGAACACTTAGTACAAAGGTGGATGGGGCTGCAACAATCCATTAATGTTTTGTTTGACAATAAATCAACCCCGAAAGGTTAGTGTGTGTGATACATGATCTCCAGGGCCTTTTTCATCTTGAATTTGTGTGATAATCTAATTTGCCAAATGCCTATTAAAGTTAAAGTGCCATTCAACTGATGGAACAAGATACTTTAAGGTGATATTATACAGTCTTTTATCTATTTATATATTTTATCAATATGCTCTAGAGATGCTTTCTAGCGGCCTTAATTTATTCTGGGAAGGTGAGGTTATAAATTCGTAGGTAGAAGTTGAGCATGAAAATTTTTCACTTTACTTGTAGACTTGCATATATTAGTTAAAAAGAAATAAACTGAATGCTGAGTAACAGGGTCTAGAATAATACTGATGGCTAAAGTTTAGTAGTGTGTATAGTTTATTTATTTATTATTTTATTACATATTTTTAAATGGTATCATGTTTTAACTCTTAGTTTTACATGTAATCCTTGTTATGAGGTATGCTTGTTATACTTTCATAATCATTTCATTTGACAAACCTTTCTTGGTAACAGGTCAAAGCCAAAAGGATAAGGCTTCTGGTATCTGTCAGCTACTGGAAAAAAAAGCAGGCATATTCCGTCAAAAGATGATGGGAAAGAGAGTGAATTTTGCATGTCGTTCTGTCATCTCCCCTGATCCGTATCTGGCTGTCAATGAGATAGGAATTCCTCCGCATTTTGCATTAAGGCTGACCTACCCAGAGGTAAAAATGATAACAAAATTGCCGCGTTGTTGGACTTGGTCATTATTGATTTATATGCACTGTCTGCTTGAAATTGATTCTGAGGTTTTTCATTCGTTCAGAGGTCATCATGTACGCATATCATGAATTAGACAGTAGTGATGCATTGAATATGGGGCCAATGTGATTTCTTTCGTATATGTGCATGTGTCTCGCTTAGTTTTTTCTTAACAAAGTGCAAGTTTTCATGATGTCCGTGTAGCTTCAGAACTTGATAAATTGCTTCCGCACGTATTGATGTCACTAGTAATTAACAAGATCAGCATAAGTGTTATGATTTTTTTGTTATTTAATATAACCAGTATAGCATTTTAGTAATAGATGCTGCAAATGTCTGATATGTACCTTTTGTGCATGCCTAATTGTGTCACGTATGAGTATAATTGCTATGGTTTTGAAAGCTGCTACTTTGATTTCTCTTTAGAGAGTTACTTCATGGAATGCTGAGAAGTTAAGGAAATCAATCATTAATGGCCCCACAGTGCATCCAGGAGCGACACACTATGTTGAAAACTCTTTTCCAGAGAGCCTATTGAAATTTAACCAGAAACAGCTACGGGCGCGAGCTAACAGATTACCCTCTTCTAGAGGAGCTGCTACCAACTCTGACTATGAATATGAAGGAAAATGCGTTTATCGTCACTTGCAAAATGGTGATATTGTCCTTGTCAATCGGCAGGTACCATATACGAACAAAGACTAGGACCACTGGGCGTTCCTCTGCATATTCACGAACATACGAACATATTTTCCTTTTTCTACTTTTAGTTCCATTTTGCAATTTAGATTTATAGTTGCCTTTCAAGCTTCAATTGACGACTTTTGAATGTCTTTTTGAGCTGTTTGATTGCAAATCAATATATTTGTTTTCCCTTTTTGCAGCCTACACTTCACAAATCAAGTATAATGGCCCATAAAGTTCGTGTTTTGCCTGGGGAAAAGACGTTACGAATGCATTACGCTAATTGCAGGTTGATAACATTGTTATTTTGTTTTTATTCATACGATCTGTCCTCTTCATAACTCTTCTGGCAAGAATATGTCAATTGTTAATATGTTGGCATACAGTGTGAATCATTCTAAAATGTGTCATTGCTGCAGTGCTTACAATGCTGATTTTGATGGTGATGAAATGAATGTACACTTCCCTCAAGATGAAATCTCCAGATCTGAGGCTGTAAACATTGTGAATGCTGACAATCAGTATATAGTTCCAACTCGTGGTGAAACTATCAGAGGCTTGATTCAGGTAGCAGGATGTTTCAGGATTGTATAATTTCCAAAGGTTGCTTCATGTATTGTGTTGTTGCTTCAGTCTGAAATTTCTAAATCTTATACATTCTAAATTATTGGATGCCAGGATCATATAGTAAGTGCAGTTCTTCTTACCAAGAAGGATACCTTTCTCAACCGTGATCAGTATAATCAACTTTTGTATGGCTGTGGGGTCTCCTCGTCATCTCAGCCAACCTTCTTAGACAAACCTGGCCAGAAGGTGCATGTCGTTTCTGAAGATGAGTTGGAGTTTGCACCCCCTGCAATATGGAAACCAAAGCCTCTGTGGACTGGGAAACAGGTCAGTCATTTTATACGATGAGCAAGTGTCTGATGCCAAATTTGGAGTGGATATGGGCAACATGGTATGTTGACCAATGTGTCTGATAATTATTAGTAATCTTAACTTTCAGGTGATTACTGCTTTGCTAAATCACATCACCAAGGGTCATGCAAAGTTCAATGTTGAGAAAGAAGGAAAGATCCCTAGTGAATATTTTGGAGGTTCTTTAGTCAATAGTTTAAAGAAAGACGGGAAAACAAATAGTGATGGAAGCAAGAGTGATGCTCAGAAAGCTAAGAAAACGAAAAACCCCCTGGGTGAAGAATCCATCTTAGTTCTTGGAAATGAGCTGGTGCGGGGTGTCATTGATAAGGCTCAATTTGGAAACTACGGATTGGTTCACACGGTGCAGGAATTTTACGGCTCAATTACTGCTGGGAAATTGCTCTCTGCTTTCAGTCGTCTCTTCACTCTATATCTGCAGGTTATAATCATGTGTCCATTCTTGCGTCAGATTGCTAATATATAACAATGTTAGACCCTGCAAATTTTGACTATTATATTTTCATGATATAGATGCATGGATTTACTTGTGGGGTGGATGATCTTCTGATATTAGAGAAATGTGACAAGGAAATGAAAGAAAAACTTGAAGAATGCAGGACAAATGGTGAAGAAGTCCACTGTGCCTTCGTCAAAGCAAAATATGGTGAAATAGGTATATATCATTAGCTTTACCTACTTTTGTGATTCTTTTATGGCAAATATTAGTTTTACTCCAAGCTGCTACAAAAATAATTTGTTCGATGAGTAGGTATTTGCTTTTTATTTGAAATTGCTATGATGGAATGAGCTAGTCAAGTACTGGTAATTTTGGTAACCAAACAACTATTCTACATTTTCCAATGTTTGCTATTATTCTATTTTAAATCTCGGTGAAGCCATTGGCTAATTGTGATGTAATGCTTACTTTGTTACCCACTTTTCTATTTGAAGCCATTGGCTAATTGTGATGTAATGCTTACTTTGTTACCCACTTTTCTATTTGAATCAGTTCTCATCGACATGCTTGAATATAAAAATAACCATCCAACTACATGTAGCTTAAAACTAATCGTGCAGATCATTTTAAGCTACAAATGGAGGTTGAAAAGGCAATACGTAGTCGTGGTGAATCTGCTGTAGCAAGTTTGGATGGTGAAATGCGTGGCAGGCTTAATAAATTAGTCAACAACATCAACAAAGATTTGTTTCCCAATGGTTTGCTGAAACCGTTCCCAAGTAATTGTTTCTCCCTTATGACTACGAGTGGTGCCAAAGGTGGTGCGGTAAGTTTGATAGCATCTGGTGATTTAATCATTTGTTTACCCAAAAATATCAAAGAAATTTGACGATTGTGGAATATGTAAACTTCTCTCGCATTGGAGGACTTAACACATCCATCCACTTAATTGTTCACTTTAATTTTGACCCATGCTATCAGTGTCTTAATAAAAGCAAATTTGCCACTTTGATATTCTGACTTATATGAATTATGAAATGGTTAGACTTGGCAGCTGGATTCTAATGTGTTTGGCATTACTTGATCTATCAGGCTAACCTTCAGCAAGTATCTTCTTTATTGGGACAACAAGACTTGGAAGGAAAACGAGTTCCTCGAATGGCTTCTGGAAAGACTTTGCCAAGTTTTATTCCTTGGGACTGCACCTCGCGTTCTGGTGGCTTTATTAGTGACAACTTTCTAAATGGACTTCGTCCTCAAGAGTATTACTTTCACTGCATGGCCGGGCGTGAAGGGTAACCTCATTTTTTTGATAGTCAACCAAATTTCATTTCAGTTGTCTTTTCTGAAGTCATCATACATTTAACTTTTAACATTTTAATCCCTCTCACAAGCAACAGAGTAGAGTGTCTTTTAGCCGCTGGTGATATACGTCTAGTGTTTTAAGCATCTATATTGCTCTGGTATAGCAAGTCAATTATTTACATTCTTCATTGTGTTAAAATATCCATTTGTCTTGTACACAGGCTGGTTGACACTGCTGTAAAGACATCCCGTAGTGGATATCTGCAAAGGTGTATTGTTAAGAATATTGAGGGTCTAAAAGTTGACTATGATCACACCGTCCGTGATTCAGATGGCTCCATCATTCAATTTCGGTACGGGGAAGATGGTGTGGATGTACATCAAACGAGTTTCTTAATGAAGTTTCAACAACTAAGAGAAGTAAGAAAATATATTTCTGCATTGCGTTATTGCATTATATGTTTAGATTGATATTATGGCATGACTTAACTTTTTATCGTCTCTTCAGAATCGTGAAGTCCTCCTGGAAAAGTTTGATCCTGAGTATTCGAATTCCAATGGTTATATCAAGAAATTACCCAAACACATTTTGGATGAGGCGACAAAATTTATTGAAGAAATGCGTGATGAAAATAGAGAGCTGACTAGCAAAGAGAAACAGAAAACCATTGAACATACAGACTTTATGGATTTCGTCAAACAAAAGTATTTTGCAAGTCTCGCGCAACCACAGGAGCCGGTTGGAGTTATTGCTGCTCAATCTGTTGGAGAACCATCCACCCAGATGACGTAGGATGTTTTACTAGAAATTTCCAGTTTTGGGCTATTCTATTCTTGTTTTGCACATCTGAAGTCATAGTATATTCATTTGATTTCCTTTTTTATCAGGTTGAATACTTTCCATCTGGCTGGACGTGGAGAAAGTAATGTGACCCTTGGGATTCCTCGTTTGCAGGAGATTTTGATGACTGCTTCGATTAATTTGAAAACACCAATTATGACATGTCCATTGCTTAAAGGAAAGTCCAAGTAAGTTGGTTTTTTAACATGTAGGTTTGGGCCCTATATTACTAACGAATGGCTCCTGAAAACATAACATTGATGTTTGTAGAGATGATGCCAAAGCTCTCGCTTCAAGGTTGAAGAAAGTGACTTTAGCCGATGTGATTGAGAGCATGGAAGTGCGTGTTGTGCCATATACTGTTTCAAATGGAGATATCTCATGCATTTATAAGCTTCAAATAAAGCTTTACAAACCAGCCGTCTTTCCGCCTAATATTGCTGTTACATTAAAAGATTGCCAAGCCACCTTAAAAGGATTTTATCTGAAAAAACTGATTAGTGCCATTGAGAATCATTTGGCCATGCTTTCCAGAATTAGTGGGATAAAGAATGTTACGAAGCCTGACACAGAGTTTTCTGAAAGCAATGAGGATCCTGAAACTTCTTCGCATCAAAGCGATAATACCAAAAATGATGATGATGATGATGATGATGATGAATGATGATGATGATGAAGGGGATGTGGACGACTTGGGTTTTGACGAACATCGGAAAAAACAGCAAGTAACAGATGAGGTTGATTATGAGGGATCTGGAGATGAGAGTGAGCCTGAGAATTCTGAATTTGCAAATGAGGATGATGATTATGATGCTGATGAAACAAAGCTAGACAGCGAAACTGAGGTACATGAAGATGATGAAGATGTAAATGAGAATCTTGAGAACGATTCTGGATTAAATGAGGATGAAACTTCCAAAGTCTCATCTACAAATAAGAAGACCAAGGAAGACACGCCAGATCATGAAATGATTGTATTTATGGAAGGTAAAAAAACCCGATTTGAAGTGCATTTTCAACTAAAGGACAAGCCACACATTATGCTTGCTCAGGTATCCTAACAATGTCCCTAAAATACTATCATTCGATGCTTGTTCAGATTAAGAACCGTACTTAAAAGTGAATTTGTGCTTGTACAGATTGCTCAAAATACTGCTGGGAAAGTTGACCTGAAGAATGCTGGTAATATTGTTGAGTGTCGTCAGGTTAATTGTGCTGATCGTCAAGTGCTTTTCTTTGGGGACAATCCCAAGAAAAGAGAAGTTATGAAACCTGCTGAAAAAGAACAGATACCTGCTTTACATGCGGCTGGATTAGACTTTTTGACATTTTGGAAAATGGATGCTGATTTGGATCTAAGGTATCTGTACACAAACAACATTCAAGCTATGCTGAAAACCTATGGAGTAGAAGCAGCAAGAGAATCCATAATTTTGGAGATCCAAAATGTGTTTGGTCTCTACGGAATCAAAATAGATTACCGCCACTTGTGTCTTATAGCTGATTTCATGACATTTAACGGCAAGTATCAACCACTGACCAGAAACGGTAGAATTGCAGAGTCAGTATCTCCCTTCAGTAAAATCTCTTTTGAAACTGCTGCAAAGTTCATTATGGAAGCCGCTGCCTTTGGACAAACAGATTACTTGGAAACTCCATCTTCTAGAATTTGCCTCGGTTTGCCTGTCAAACTAGGAACCGGATCATTTGATTTGCTGCAAAAATTAGAAGTATGATTTCACTTGAGATTTTGTTCTGGTAGGAGAACTGTCACTTTCTGTCTGACACAAATGTCATTAAGCTATTATGTTGTATCACATTAGTATACTTGAGCTTTAGAATACATGTACTGTAGAACTCAAGCAGCTTAATTATGAATGTCAAAAACAGCTTGCAACTTTTGTGTTCTCCGGTTGTTCTCTGACCTCTCTCCCAATGTTTAAATGCTTCCTCTCCTTCCAACATTGGTGCAGGAATCCGGATTTCGTGCACCACAGTTATTTAATATTTGTGATTAAATTATATATCTATGACTATTTATAAAATATTGTTGCGTCATTGAATCTAAATCCAACGTCTTTAATATCTATAATTCTTAAATTATATACTTATAACATATTTATAAAATACTATTGCGTCACTAAATCTAAATGCGACGTCGTTTTGATGCACGCTGCGATTTGCTGCCCTCCATAAAATCCAGATTAGTCTCGTGTACCAAAGGTTAGTAAAAAGACTTGAAAAAATCTCGAGCACTTCAACAAAGAGAAAGTGAAACAGCAAGACTCAGAAATCCGACCATGGCCGAATGGGACGAGACTTCACCAGCTCGGAACGACGCTCGTCTAGCCATTCTCGAGCTAGCCAACATGATCAGCGTCCCAATGTCTTTAAACGCCGTCGTTCGTCTCAACGTCCACAACACTATCTGGCAAAACGGCACCAACTCACCTCTCTCCGCCGCCCAAATCCTTTCACTCCTCCCACCATCCTCCTCTCCAGATCCTGAAAATCTCCAACGCATCCTCCGATTACTCACCAGCCACAACGTCTTCACTGAACACATCGATCCGATCACATCCGTACGATGTTACTCGTTAACTGAAGTCGGTCAAACCTTAGTCAACGATTCGGATGGATTCTCGTATGGAGCTTATGTATTACAGCATCATCAGGATGAGTTGATGAAGGCGTGGCCGTTGGTTCATGAAGCGGTGTTGGATTCGACTACGGAGCCATTTGTTAAAGCGAATGGAGAGGCTGCGTATGATTATTATGGGAAGAAGGAGGAGATGAATGAGTTGATGTTGAAGGCGATGTCTGGTGTGTCTGTGCCGTTTATGAAGGCAATGTTGGAAGGTTATGATGGTTTTGATGGGGTGAAGAGGTTGGTTGATGTTGGAGGGAGTGCTGGAGATTGTTTGAAGATGATTATGAGGAAATGTGATGGTGTGGTTGAAGGGATTAATTTTGACTTGCCGGAAGTTGTGGCTAAAGCTCCTCCGATTGCAGGTTAGTTTGATTATAATTTTAAAAAATTGAAATTGTTTGTTTGGCGAGATTGTTGTGTGATTGTGTTCTCTGTTGCGCAGGTGTGAGGCATGTGGGTGGGGATATGTTCAAGTCCATTCCTAGTGGAGATGCCATTTTCATGAAGGTAATTTTTCACTTACTATTTCGAGTTTCGACTGTTAATACTTTTGTCAAATATAAAAACTTGATAAGATACATGATTTCAAATGGACATGGATCGATCTCAAGCGAAAGGATTTACTGAGGCAAAAAGTGACATTTGACTTGACATGTTAATTGGCATGTGGGGAGACATTATAGAAGGTTACTTTTCATTTTTATCTTGAAGCATCTAATTGCTGACAAATCTCATGGTTTATTGTTAAGATTAGATAGATTAATATAGTTTAGTAGGAAGGAATATTTTATACTCCTGATTCTATAAGCACATGCTGTCTCTGCACACACTGCTTCACTCCGATCTCCAATTTGATTTTGTTTGGTGGACTCTAGCGGAAACTTTAAGTAGTACAAGTGGTTTTAATGGTAAAAAGTAGTGGGCATCTCAGTCATCTACTAGGGTCACCTTTGGGAAGATCTGATGCTCTTGTCAATTATAATGCTTTCTTGCCTGCCATTGTGGTATGGCTGTGGATTATGGAGCTCTTGTAATTTATCAGCATTGATCTTTCATAGTTACCGGTTAATTTGTGTTTCCTCCCAACATTAAAATTTTGTGCTTGTGAAAGCTATGTTCCTATAAATCTATTATTGGTTTGTATATTCAGGTTATAGATACGCAGTTCCTATGTTCTTTCACTAAAGAAATATTAATTTGTCATTTCTATCGAACTACCTAGATGATTTATCTTTTTTGAAGTCTTGTTTACACTTATCACACCATAAGGTTTAGTTAAAGATGAAAATTTTACTGTCGCAGTGGGTTCTGACAACATGGACAGACGATGAGTGCAAGCTAATAATGGAGAATTGTTACAAGGCCTTGCCAATAGGAGGAAAGCTTATTGCATGTGAGCCAGTTTTGCCTAAAGAATCTGATGACAGCCATCGTACACGAGCGCTACTGGAAGGGGATATCTTTGTGATGACTATATACAGAGCCAAAGGTAAGCACAGGACTGTAGAAGAGTTTAAACAGCTTGGTATTTTGGCTGGTTTCCCTCAATTCAAAGCTTTTTACATTGATCATTTCTACACTGTACTAGAGTTTCAAAAATGATCATTAGATTGAAAAACAGATCATGAGAGTCAGACCTTAACATCCCGTCATTGTTGCATATATTTCACATGTGAGCAGGATACTGCCGCACTGAAGTGTTATATGCCTTTCTTTATCCATGAGGTTTGTATCGAACATGTTACCAGATACTATAAATATTAAACCTCAGTCCTTATGATAGCTTGGATCAAATTCTGCATTGGACATCTTGTAATTCGGTTCGCTACAACTTCACAGTAGTTGGTCATATTGAATGGATTGTGCACCTAAATTGGCTTTATAAATTAGCCTGCTAGTGTCATCAGAATGCATAATCAAAGATGAAGCCTTTGATTAATACATGTATTTTCTATTCCTCAGTATATTCGTCATACAAACATACTAACATAATCCTGCAGTTGATCTCACGACACGTACGTTAACATAACATAACACAGTGCTGCTTTGTAATCTTGCACTGTGTTTGCATGACCTTAGAAATCTGCTAGGGTCATCAAAACATAAAAGAAGAAGCTTGCAAGTGGTTTAACATCTGGCTGCAAAGTGTCTGTTGCTAAATATACCCAACCACATATTCTCAGAGCCGCCCGTACCAATCGGATATGCTATGGAAGATGCTTAGCTTACAACATTTCCACTTTTCCACTTTTCATGCTCACCTTTACCAAAAGCCTCACTCTCTAATAGCTCTCATGACTTTCAATACCAAACTAGACACTATAAATCTCATGACTCAAAATCTCAAATCCCTCCTCTTAACCTTGCACCACCGCTACTTGGGTGGTGCCGATGGCCGGATGTGGCCTTATGCGAGTATTTTTGTGTTATTATGTTTTATGTAACCTGTCTCCCTAGAAGGGTGACTTGGGGGCAACTTCATATCCTTTGGCATTTATCTTCTCCTAGTGGCTCTCTTCTCTTTGTTGAGAGCTTTATGGAGAACACTTATGATGTACTGCTCTGCTACTGATTATAAATTACATGTTATGTTTATTTCTACTTATGTTTTTAGCTCCAGCGTGAATCTTGTTGCTATGCTATTCACTGTCATGTTCTTTGTACCAATTCTATGAATGATAAAAAACATGTTTATTTTTCCGGGTTTATTACCAAGAAACACTCTTAAAATAGCTTGCGCCTAGCCGCATTTTTAGAGTCGTCGCGGGCACTATATGCCCATCAATCGGCCTGTCCGTCGCCGTCTCTATATACAACAGTGCAAAACTAGGCAAGCCATCTGCTAAATCGACCACAGAGTGTATACATTTATAGTGTGTAAATCATGGCTCAAACCTCAAAGCCTCAAGCAAAACATTCATATTATTAACATGGCAACAAATTATCAGACAGACACAATATGAGATACTGTTTTTAATGATTATTTTATGGAAGGTTTTGTACTTAATTAAGAAATTAAAAAAAAGGAAAGCTTGTGCTTTGTGTCGGATTTTACTTTTCTCAAATTTTCAAGAAATGCAATAAATCAACTGAACCATTGAAATCAGATTTTCTTACCTAAAAATTGCGATAAATATTTACATGAAAAAATTTAAGAAGAAGAGGAGTCGGAATTTGGGGATTAGGGATTTGAAATAATCGACATTTCCGTCTTTCTTCTTCCTCAAATCTCTCTGCTTTTTTGATTTTTGAGTCGTCGTCCGAGTCAAGATCGCAGTCGCGTTTCGTCCAACTTACTCCACTGCACCACGATTTACCAAATCCACCCAAGTTGCCTTCCTTTTTCCCTGACCGAATCTGGATGCTTCCGATTTGAGGTTCAAGATACGCTTTTGGAGTTTCATTTGTTGTGTGGTTTCTTATTTGATGAATTTTGGATGGCTGGTGAGACATTAAGTATGTGGGATTTGCTTTTTTGCGGGATTTGAAATTAGGGTTTTGGTTGGAGGGATGAGGAGGGAGTTGGCGTTTGTGTTGAAGGAGCGGGAGAAGCTGGGAGAGTCTGTGGGTCGGACTAGGAGCTCTAAAGTAGAGGTTTTTGATAGGTATGACTGTAATGGGGTTAGTAATACTGCAGTTAAGAGGAAAGTTAATGGCATGTCTCCTTTGGGAGAAGGGTTTGGCATGAGGAGGTTAACTCGTTCTTGCTCTGTAAAGCTGTTGGAATGCTCAGCTGTTGGTAACAGATATAGTGAAGTAGGAGTTAAAGATGAAAAGAGTAAGCTGATAGTTGAATACAAAAGACAGGAGACGTTGGATGGGTCGGCTGCTAGTGGTCGGTTATCTGAAGCAGGAAATGTGAATTTTAGTGACAATAGGTCTCGTAAGAGGAAGAGAAGTGGGGCTTCGTTCGTTATAGGGTTAGCTGCAAAGCGATTTACTCGTTCCTCATTGAAACCAGTGGAAAAGGTTGAGTATGATCCAGTATCAGTGGATAGAAACACCTTGGCTGGAGTAAGTCGTGATGCTCTACGTGAAGAGAGGGGCGAGATGAGAAACAAAAAGGGAAACCAGTCTCAAAAGAAGCGGAAAAGTTGGATGGGCATGTGCATCTTACGAAGGCTGCCATATTTAATATTGGGGATAGTTTCAAAAGCAACGGTTTTTTCGAAACTCCCCTTGATAAGAAAAGTAAAGGGTACCTTTCATTAGGTGGGTCAGTCAAGCGATTTACTCGTTCTTCGATAAAGTTGATGGAATGTTCGGGAGAAGAACCTCGGTTAACAGACCAAAATGCTATCAATGATTCAGGATCCAAGCTGTTTAAAGATATTGCGGGTATGTGGATTATTCATGTTACTGCTTTTCGTGGCAGTATTTATATAGTGTTCATCGCTCCGTACTTATTTCTGAATATTAATCTGTTTGTAATTTTTTAGAGACTCCTCGCACGCGTGTTGCTGCAGATGTAGCCTTGCACTTCAACTCGTCAAAGAAATCCAAACACTCTTTAAAACACCCCAGAAGTTCAAACCACGGAAGGACTCGGTATGCATTACTACAATTATGCTCATTGTTTAATACATATATTGTGTATGTAACCAATTTTACAGGGTTTACTCGTCTTTTAAGGTGAACATCTAACTACTGGCTTCCAACCTTCTACCATGAAAATAATAGCTTATATAGTTCTTCACTTCCTTTTTCTGTGTGTCGCGCATGCCTACACTTGGTTATCGGATGTATCAAGTCAAAGTCAACTTTCTAGTTTCAGTTGAAGTTAGTTTAATGCCTAGAGATTAGACGATTCGTCAAGTATTAAAAAATTTGTGCATATCCAAGCACAGTTCGAATAAGTGCTTTATAGATTATGCCAAGGAAAACTTTTACGTTTGTTTTGTGTCATATAGAGTGATGATCGGCTGCTAGTTGCAATTTAAATTAATTTCAAGAAAACCTTTGGCTGTATTATAATGGCCTGAGGTCTCTCTCCTAAATCTGAAATTATGAATAAAATACTTCTCTAAAACTGCTGGATTTTTATCTTGTCATTTTTTTCTTTCTAAATGTATAGCTAACAGATATTACTACCGGACTGGCAGGCTGCTACCAGGTTCGCATTTGAAGGCCCGCCAAACTTTTGCGAGAATGCCGTCGCAGAAAAAGAAGGGATACCAGATCACCAGAAAGTGAGTTGCTCATTTTCAAATTCGAACTACTCATCTCTTCTTTGAACTTAATGTATTGTTTTTGTTTCTCAGAGATATACGGGTGCATCGAGTGGTTTTCCAGGAAGATGGACTGCCAGATGGGACTGAACTAGGATATTTTGTTCGGGGAAAGGTACCTTACTCCTTTTTTGCTGTAGAGTTTCCTGTTCTCTTTCTGATCAGATATATAAACTTTTTGTCTAGAAATTGCTCACAGGCTATAAAAATGGAGATGGAATTGTTTGTGGATGTTGTGATAGCAAGGTATTTCCCTTTCATCAATCTAAATGGTGTTGAAGTTATTTTGCACTCCATCTCCATGATGCACTTGTTCAGGTCTCAGCAAGAAGTACAAAAAATTAAAATAAATACAGTACTCATTTATTTGTATTGTCCAATGAGCAGATCACTGCCTCAAATTTTGAAGCTCACGCTGGATGTGCAAAGCGTAGAAAACCGTGAGTTTAAACTCATAATGAATGTACTTAATGTTTAAAGTATGCAATTGTAATATGTGATGGCTGAATAATTGAGTGCTATGGGCAGCTATCATCACATTTTCACATCAAATGGTGTTTCACTCCATGAATTTGCGGTGGATCTTCTAATAAACCGCAAGACTTCAACGAAACTAAGTGATGATTGTTGCATCATCTGCTCTGATGGAGGAAAACTGTTGTGCTGCGATATGTGCCCTAGGGCTTTTCACTTAGGTACAGTGTAACTTAAAAGTGTTCCTCTTTGGTTATATGATTCGATCATATCTGCTTATAATGCTGTCAGGATATATCATATGTGACTTTATTATTAAATTTGAGTTCTCTACAAGTAGATTGTAATACTATTATTAAGCTTGAGCAAATAACTTATTACGTTTATAGTGATTTCTGCTGTCTATTAAAGTAATGACTATATGTGATGTATATCCTTTGTCAAGTCTTTTACACACTGCTTATTTAAGACAAATTCCTCTTGCATGCTCGCCTTCAAAGTTGAAACCTTTTTTATTTATCTTTCGTCTGTGTTTTCACATTTAAAGCCGTCTCAGGTTGGTAATATAAAGCTTGTTTCCGTTTGTATATGTTGTTTAGAATGAATTTGTATTTCTGAAACCTAAAACATTCTGCGTATTAACAAAGAATTCATCGCTGATATTTAGTGGCCATCAAATATGCACACACCTGCTTAATTTAATACAGCTTATTAATTATCGCTTTGAATTCAACCATTGCTAAGATCAGGTATACATGCCCTTTGTATGCACAGGTTGTCTTAAACTTTCACGTGTCCCTAGTGGTGAATGGTTTTGTAACTATTGCACAACTATGTTTGAAAGAGATAAATCTGTGACATGCAATGCCAACGCCATTGCTGCTGGGAGAACATCTGGTGTCAACCCTATAGAACAGATTAAAGAAAGATGTATCAGGATCGTGAGCGCTGTGGAAGGCGATGTTACTGCATGTGCGCTGTGCAGGTAGCATTTTGTTTTCATGTCGACAGACTATATTCTTTGCTTATTCCATTACAACTGTCTCGTTTCGGCGAGGTCATCACATTGCCGTGCCACATGCTGTGACATTGATTATACTTGTGACATATGCAGGGCATGTGATTATAGTAAGTCTGGTTTTAATTCTCGCACAATCATAATCTGTGATCAGGTATTCTTTAGTAACTTCAATTTCCATGCTTGAACCTTTTATGTACCTTTTTGGGTGTACTTGCTACTGCTTAACATAATCTAATTTTATTCTCAGTGCGAGCTAGAGTTCCATGTTGGCTGTTTAAAAAAACATAAGATGGCTGATCTGAAGGTGAACTCTTGATCTGCTAGCCTACCCAGATTATAATTCGAGAAATTTGTATTGGCATGTGTTTTCATGTTCTTAACTTTTGTTATTTGGACAACAGAAATTGCCAAAAGGGAAATGGTTTTGTGGCAAGAATTGCAATAGAATTTATGTCAGTCTGCAGAAGTTATTGAATCACGGTGAGGTCATACTTCCTGACACTTTGCTGGCACCTGCAAAGAAGCAACAAGAGGGAAAGGGACCAGACAGCTCATCTGACATGAACGTGAAATGGAGGCTACTCAAAGGAGAAACTGCTTCCGCAGAAACTGGGCCTTTACTTTCCAAATCGGTTAAGATATTTCGCGTAA
The DNA here is from genome assembly GCA_006409495.1 of Sedum album. Taxonomy (NCBI): domain Eukaryota; kingdom Viridiplantae; phylum Streptophyta; class Magnoliopsida; order Saxifragales; family Crassulaceae; genus Sedum; species Sedum album. Next base: position 130,746 of record QZGG01000090.1, read on the forward strand.
GTATTTTGCTTCCTCAAGTTGCATGACTTGTAATGCCAAGAGTACAGATGACACACATTTGCTATTTTCACTTAATTTTGGAAGTGGTTTTATTTTTCATGACAATCGTTAAAACAATCTTAGTTGCACTGTAGTTTATCAGCATTGAGAATAATGGCTCATACTCACGTGTTAACTTGCCATCTTTTCAAATAAGGGAGATTCCCTTTTTGAAAATAGTAACATTTATGAGGTATAGCCAGCAGATAAGTTGGAGAAATATAAAGTATTTTATTGGTTTGAGCGGACAGAAAATGGATGGGAAAGAAACAACTGTAAGGCATAGCCACAGATGAATAACAATAACGTTGCAGAAGATACTATTAGTGAAGAGTTTGGAAGAACAAAAAAAATAAATGTGAAAAAGGAACTCTAGTAACAATAATTTTTGTTGAAGTCAATTCTTAGTTCCCAAGTCCTGCTTCGTCCAGTCTGATGATTGTGTTCGTGTTTTGTATCTCAGGACTGCTTTGATCCGATAAAGGATAAAAATGGAAAGGACCTCATACCGTTTATGGTTTATGGGTCCGTTCCGGGATCTCTTCTATTACTTTCATTCAATTAGATGCTGCAGTTTATGATTTGCATCTACAATAAATATGTTGCAGAAAGAACACTAAGAGCTTTGAGTACGGAGGAATCTACTGCGCAGTCCTGACAGTAAAGTAAGATAAAAACTTTTTATCTTAAAATATGTAAATTTTCAACCGAAAACTTTATTTACCGAATGTTGCATGGATGCATTGCCTTTTAATACATACTCCATTCTAAGACTTAAGTTAATGTTTACGGAATCAATAGACACTGATTCGATGGTCAGGTTCACAATGTGTATTGGAATTTATGTTTGCCATTAATTCTGTGTTTGAGAAGTATGCAAATATTGCATATGCATTATGCTGTCTTTATGACCGGATAGCAAATAACTCATTATTCAAATCTGCAAAATGTGCACACTGTGCAGTATGTAGTTCAGTTGACACAATGTGCAACTTTCTGGAACCCACTACCAATCTTGTTATATGTTATTGTTCACACTTCACTGTTTTGCATAAAATTTCAAATAGTTTCTGTTTTTATTATGTTTGCTTTTATTGCAGTTCTGTTGTTGTATCGGCTGCAATTTTTCGAGTATATGGACATGATTTAGCTGAATTACCTCTGGTTGCAACTTCTACTGAATATCAGGGCCAGGTGATTATATACTTGTTTGCCGTTGTCTCTTTTTCTGATATCGGGATAAGAATGATAGGAGTAATATTGCTGCCACCTACCATGATTATGAGTTTGCCATTCTGGTGCCATCTACTGTTTTCGTGATAATTTGTTCTTGTTGATTTGCCATCTACTGATTTTGGGATAATTTGTTATTGTTGATTTGCCATCTACTGATTTTGGTATAATTTGTTCTTGTTGATTTGCCATCTCATTTGGATTCTGAAGTTTTTCAAATCATTGAAATAGTATCCGAGCTCGAATTGCCAAGTCATTTAAGTAGGCTATTGTCTGATGATTGTTGGGACTTGGGTTAGGTTTTATAATTTATGTACAGCATCGTTAAAGACTTATATGAACTCTTTATACATAATAAACCGTTTCAATGGAAAATGTGGATTCTTATAAATTATAAATGTCTTACCATAGCTTGGGTATTAATGCAGCTCCAGTTTTCTGGGATTTTGAAGCTTTTTAATCCATTAATTTCCACATTTGCAGGGATATTTTAGAGCGTTGTTTTCCTGTATTGAGCAAGTATTGGCTTCTTTGAAGATAAAAAAGATTGTTCTTCCAGCTGCTGAAGAAGCCAAAGCTATTTGGACTGACAAGTTTGGTTTCAAGGAGATTGAACAAAAAGAGGTATGCACCTAACACAATCGCTGATGCACTCTTTCATAATCTATTATAATATCTCATTTTCCAACCTTTAAACCAATGGTGCAGTTTAAGAAGATTAGAAAGAGACATTGGCAAGTTATGAGCTTCGACAGAACAACAATGCTTGAGAGAAACGTTCCAAAGTTAAATGAGAGTCTGGGAAGCCTACTTGACTTATTCTAACAAAACATGCACATTATGTTCTTCATCTAAAAGGAGCTCAGGGTACCTCTGCTGTATATCCACCCTTATTTATCTGCGACAGTCCATCAAGGATAAACCTCAATAGTCCCACCCACCATCAGGAGTAACTAGTTTACGTTTGGTTTTGGTGTTTTTGGAGACTCTTGTTATTATGGCTAATTAATGTTCAGGGCTGTTCGATTCCAAACTCGTGTCTGCATATTGCCGGTTAGTTTCATTCCAAACGACATTTTGCTTACGTGCTTGGTGTGTGGATAATAGTGTTGGACTGAATTGGTGAGTGACAGTGACTGAGCCTCTACTTAGGAATTTTGATGTGTGCTTGGACACCAAGCAAGTAACAACAGCTCAGCTGACCAACCAACCAAACATTATGACCTGTTACATGTTGTAAGGACTCACTAGAACGTTGTACTCCTTCTGTCCATAATGTTTGTCCTTTTTTTTTGGCGTCCTCTAATGTTTGTCCACTTTCATTTATTCACAATCACGTATTTTATTTTTCTTCTCAAATTTTTTTTAATCATTCATTCTCAATCACTCATTTTACGCTCATTACTACCTTAAATACCGTGAAATATATGTTTTTAGACAAACTTAAGGGAACGGAGGGAGTATATTTTAGGAATTTTAACGTATGTAAAAATCCAAAAACATTGAATTGATAAACGACAAAAATTATAATAAATTTTATGGAAAGCGAAGAACATGACACCCCATCATCAATTTTTAATAAATAAAAAAAGGGAAAAAGCAAAAACATCATGATCTCATTTACAAAAGTATCAATTTCCAATTTTCACCGCCTGAAGCTGAAGGTTAACATCTTTGAATGAACAATCGAAAATGACGAAAATACCCTTGCTGGAATCCCATCTCGATCATCATCCCCACTCAGAACTCATTCTTGCCGTGTGCTCTTTCTCTCTCCTTCCCTAAAACATCCCAAAATAAAGAAACATATATTCTTATCGTACGCAGAAGAGCATCTCAGCTACCCTTTTCAATCCTATGCCTTAAAGCTTCATCCTTTTTGCATTTGGTTTGCTTCAATCTAATCAAATGGGATCGTCGGCAGGACAGAGTGGTGGTAGTGGATATGATCTTTCGTTTAAGATCTTGTTGATTGGAGACTCTGGTGTTGGTAAAAGCAGCTTGCTAGTCACCTTCATATCCAACAACACCGACCAAATCACACCCACCATCGGTATCAACTTTCCTAATTCAACATCATTTTTTATATGTTTTTTTTGCATTTGGAGAAAATAGCTCAGCTCAATCTTGTTCAATTTTGTAAATTCGATAAAACTAAGGTTTTTCCTTTTGTTTCTTTAGTTTAAGCAGACTAGTTGAAGCTCCGATTTATTCGCTTATGTTCTGTCTGATTAGATTACGCAATGAATGTGATAAAATAATTCAAATTTGCGCCAGTTTTCACATGATTTGATGCTTCCATTTTTAGGTGTGGATTTCAAAATTAAGCATCTGACAGTTGGTGGCAAGCGATCAAAGCTCACTATATGGGATACCGGTAAGCTTACATGGTATATACTTTATATCGACCATTTGGCTAGTTTTGCCTTCCTGTTATATAATTTAAATAAATGTTTGTTCATGTCCGCGTGATTCTTTAATCACCATTCCCTACATGAGGTTGTTATAGAAATCTTGTTGTGCTGTTACAGCTGGACAAGAGAGGTTCAGAACACTGACTAATTCATACTATCGAGGTGCTCAGGGCATCATTCTTGGTATGTCAATTTTCCTCATTTCGTGTGGCTAATGTTATTTGTAAATTTTTGTCGTTGACTGGTAAATAATATTTTCTATGTCAATGCCATGGCGTATGTCCATCTCAGTTTATGACGTGACGCGGAGGGAAACTTTTACAAACCTGTCAGATGTATGGGCTAAAGAAGTTGAGCTATATTCCACAAATCAAGATTGCGTGAAGATGCTAGTTGGGAACAAAGTCGATATAGTATGACTGCTTTCTTTTCTCCGTTAAAACATGTCTTTAGTAAGTTGACGTTTTGAGAGACGAATTGAAAATAAGGCAGTGTTCTGAAGATTCTCATTGTCATCAATTGCTGTTGACTTCAGGATAGTGAAAGGGCTGTGAGTAGGGATGAAGGGATATCTTTAGCAAAAGAACTTGGGAGTCTATTTCTCGAGTGCAGCGCTCGGACTCGTGAAAATGTAGAACAATGTTTTCAAGAGCTAGCTTTAAAGGTACATAAATGAAACATCCCTAGTGACAAAGCTCAAACTTAAATGTCATAACAAATAGCTAACGACCACTTTGACTTGTGGCATTTTAATCGTAGATAATGGAGGTTCCATGTCTGGTCGAAGAAGGATCAGCTATAGTGAAAAGAAACATTCTGAAACAAAAACAAGATTCCCAATCATCCTCGGCACAGGGAGGTTGTTGCTCTTGAATAGCTCGAAAATGAAGCGAATGTCAGTGCATTTCAAAACACTGAAACGAGAGTCCTTCGGTTATGTAAATTATATTTGTTTGGTTGATGGTGTTGTGTTGGTGTGCAGTTGAGTTGTGTTTTAGTGGCACGACAACAGACCAAATATGTAAATTCATTGTATGCTTATTATGTATAACAATATTTGTGAGAGCCTAGGATATGATCTTCCATTTTTTACAAATTGAACGTTAAATTTAATAAAATCAATTTAACCTCAACTGTTTAATTAATCAAATCAACGATTTTGATTCTATCTTTCCGTCTTATATAATCTTAAACTTATTTTTTTTTGTGATTTTATGTTCCGTCAAATATTTTATTTAAGGGTACGAAAATAATTACCATGTGATGCTAATTTTACGGAAATTAAAAACACTGATTTAAATTTCGGTATTTAAATTCCAAAATAATCAGTCAATATTCCGTTACAGTTACAACTTTGTATGAGCACATAATGACTGCGTCATATGAAACGTCTTTCCATCTCGTCGTTTTGTCCTCCATAAGAATAAAATCTCAACTAATCAGGAAGCTTCTCGAATCAATCTAGAGTATCGCCCTTCATTCTCAGCCGTTAGATCAATCTCATCCGACGGTTCACATACAAACCCTAGCGACCCCACACCCTTTATATATTGCATTAATCCACCTCCTTCCCCACTCGTTGCTGCTCTGCCACATTTTTCACCTGCAGTTTTTCAGGTTCGCTTCCTCTCCCATCCTCCGTTTTTCCTTATCGTTTAATTTTACGTGATTATGTTATGTTGATCGTATTTTGTATTGCTTGATGATCTGGTGATCCGTTAGGGTTTCCGATTGTAGAATTGTGTTGTGTGTGTATGATGATCTGATTCATGTGTTTGTAGATTAGTTGATTAGTTGCGATGGGTAAGGAAAAGGTTCACATAAACATTGTTGTGATCGGACATGTCGATTCCGGAAAGTCGACAACCACCGGTCATTTGATCTACAAGCTTGGAGGTATTGACAAGCGTGTGATTGAGAGGTTTGAGAAGGAAGCTGCTGAGATGAACAAGAGATCATTCAAGTATGCTTGGGTTTTGGATAAGCTTAAGGCTGAGCGTGAACGTGGTATCACGATTGATATCGCGTTGTGGAAGTTCGAGACTACAAGTATTACTGTACTGTTATTGATGCTCCTGGACATCGTGATTTTATTAAGAATATGATTACTGGGACATCTCAGGCCGATTGTGCTGTTTTGATTATTGATTCAACTACTGGTGGATTTGAGGCTGGTATTTCTAAGGATGGTCAGACTCGTGAGCATGCGTTGCTGGCTTTCACTCTTGGTGTCAAGCAGATGATTTGTTGCTGTAACAAGGTATGCAAATCTTTGACATTTTTGATTGGTTGTTGTTAAGAGTTGTGCATGAAATGTTTAAGTTTTTTTGTATGAACATTACAGATGGATGCAACAACTCCCAAGTATTCAAAGGCGAGGTATGATGAAATTGTTAAGGAAGTGTCATCTTATCTGAAGAAGGTTGGATACAACCCTGACAAAATCCCATTTGTGCCAATCTCTGGATTTGAGGGTGACAACATGATTGAGAGATCAACCAACCTTGACTGGTACAAGGGACCTACTCTGCTTGAAGCTTTGGACCAGATCAGTGAGCCCAAAAGGCCTTCAGACAAGCCACTCCGTCTGCCACTACAGGATGTTTACAAGATTGGTGGGATTGGAACTGTGCCTGTTGGACGTGTTGAGACTGGTATTATCAAGCCTGGTATGGTTGTCACCTTTGGTCCAACTGGATTGACCACTGAGGTGAAGTCTGTTGAGATGCATCATGAGGCACTTCAGGAAGCCTTGCCTGGTGACAATGTTGGTTTCAATGTTAAGAATGTTGCTGTGAAGGATCTTAAGAGAGGATATGTTGCCTCAAACTCCAAGGATGACCCTGCCAAGGAAGCGGCCAACTTCACATCTCAGGTCATCATCATGAACCATCCAGGGCAAATTGGAAATGGTTATGCTCCAGTTCTGGACTGCCACACCTCTCACATTGCTGTGAAGTTTGCTGAGATCTTGACTAAGATTGACAGGAGGTCTGGTAAGGAGATTGAGAAGGAACCCAAGTTCTTAAAGAATGGAGATGCTGGTATGGTTAAGATGATTCCCACCAAACCCATGGTGGTCGAGACCTTTTCTGAATATCCACCACTTGGTCGTTTTGCTGTGAGGGACATGCGTCAAACTGTTGCTGTTGGTGTGATCAAGAGTGTGGAGAAGAAAGATCCAACTGGCGCCAAGGTCACCAAGGCTGCTGCAAAAAAGAAGTGAGAGGACCACATTCACCTAATGGCTTTTGAAGACATTTCTATTTCAAATTTTATTATTATCTTTTGAATTTTATCGTTTTATAATGTCTCTTTTTCAGAAACCTCTGTTTTCCTTTAAATTCTTCATGGCTATTATTGAATCTTTGATCATGTCCCTTAAAATCTGAAATCTCTAATTTGTCCTTTTAAATTCTTCATCGGCTGAGCAATGTTCGTCGGGCATGTAACATAATGGGACTTAAGGAAATCGGGTTCTACGCTGAGCAATTACCAAAGCATCTAGTTATACTTAGAGGTGTTCTGCCCCTCCCTCCTGTCAAAAACACATCAGATAAACCAGACAGAAAATCTTTAATAACCACTGTCACCTTTTCAATATTACTGAGATTTTTACTTACATATTTCACGAGTGGATTAACTATTGGTAACAGACAGAAGTCGCAATTTAACTGAAATAGTCATATGCAAGGTTGTCAGAATCGAGTTTCTACCTTGACTCGTTTTGCTTAGGTAGAATCGAAACGTAGTTTTAAATCGTAGAAACGTAGTTTTTACAAAATATTAAATTATTATTATTATTTATATATATTTTTATGTTTAAATATTTTATCAATTATAAATATTTTATCAATTATAAATATATTAATTTGAAAGTTAGAAATATATTTATATAAATGTATGAGATAAATATTATTCGAGAACACAAATGTACGTTAAAAGTGTGTATTATATGATATAATAGTCATATTATATCAGATGTAGATACGTAAACTCGGTAGTTTCTATAAGTTTTTACAGTTTTTAGGTAGTTTTAACTCGTGTAGAATCGTTTGACTTTAAGTTTCTACCAAAAAGAGTTTCTACCTAAGTTTTAACTCGAAACTCATATGTGGATACGTAGAATCGGTAGAAACGTAGTTTTAAAACTAGTTTTTGACAACCTTGGTCATATGTACTAAACTGATACTATAAGTTGACACAATGTTCTGTGGTCAGCTTCCAGAAAAACGCAGTAATCTATTTCAGGTACACATTTAACTCCAGTTTCTATTTGTTGTTACAAGTATGACAATGAAAATCACAACCAAGCTTGAGAAGGGTTGAACTCAGAACTTACTTTCGGTAACTCACTGGCTGCCTTAGTGTTGTAACTAGCAAAAACATCAGTCAGAAAAGATCATTCATTTGACAGGGGAACTAGAAGCAGGGATTGAATCAATAATTTCACTTTCCTGCTTCCCCTCCGGAGTTTCATCAAAGTTTAACTCTCCTCTTGGAGCACCAAATAGAGTGGAAAAGATCTGTCGGTGGCATTCATGGCAGAAGAAATAATAGGAGTAGTGACCTTCATCTGGGACCTTATGCATAGTGGCTCCAGGCAGAACTCGAGACAAGTAATTGAACATTGATAAAGGTACTACCCGATCGTCTGTTCCCTGTTCATGTTTGTCAACAGCATTATTTAGTTAAAGGGTCACTCCACCATCACGTGTTATAGTACTTCAGCATAAGAAGGTGTTACTATATCAAAAAGATGGAATTTGTAACCTGCCAAATGTGTATGGGGCCGAGAAACCCAGTTAGTTCACATTCAGGCTGCTTGTACATAGACTTCAACCATTGAGAGATTCCACTTCCCGGACACTTCCTTTTAAGTTGGAGATCTGAAATTTTAAAACCCCACTCTGACACCTGTAAAACTGCTTCTTCAATAAATGGTTTGGTATTGCGTTGCCGAATTGACTCCTCCACATCCCGAAACCAAAATTCTTCAAAAATGGACATGTTGATCAACTCTTGATCCTGATTTTTCGAAGATGAAAAGACTTAGAATAAATAAAGCAGAGACGGAATAATATCACAAATGGTTGCAGAAATAGTAACAAATAGAGAGCAAAATTACGAGGGAACAACAAATTAGCAAGATGAAAATGTCAACGTCAGATTTAATTTTCAAAACTTGCCTTACGCCCTGGCACAAATGACATCCACTTGGAGATAAGACCATGCTTTCCTGATAGGAATGTTTTACGATAAAAATAAGAGAGAAGCTTAGGTGATCTTCGGGCTAAAACATACAGTAGTCTCCTCCTAGATACCCATTGCCCCCAAGTATTGGACCTTTCATCCCTGGTCATACTTGAATCATATGGATTCACAAAAGGAGAAAAGAAGACAGCACCTGCACAGTAATAATTTAAACAAGAAAAAAGGTATTCAAGAAAATAATCGGATAATGTGAATTTCATTTTCAACATCAAACTCCAAATCTTAAAACCATTCTGCAAAGCCTGAAGTAAATTCTGTGTGAAATATGTTTAGATGGTTCAGATAAATGTTAAGTTCATCTACACATATATATACTATATCCAAGAAATATTTTTCATGTAAAAGTTTCATCAAGCATATTAGAATAAAAGATAATAGTGGCCTGAAAGCAAATATTTTTTTCCAGCAACTGAAGGAAAATGTATGCTTACCGGCAATCCTATCGGGAATGTATTTAAGGGCAGCCCAGCCATGTATGCTTCCACTTGAGTAACTCAACACCCAAAATTTGTTGATTATACCAATAGCATCCGCAAGGTACAACATATCAAACGCTGATGAAGTGAAATTCCTGCTTGGATGTGGATCGCTCTCCCCAAAACCCGGAAGATCATACATCAGCAGGTGGACGCCAAACTCTTGTAGCAATGAATCTTTGATACCAGGAAGACCTTTCAAAGCACCAATAACATGAGTCAAATTCAAATAGTTCAGTCATAAACATAAAACTCTCTGAAATAAGTCTTTTTATATAATACCTGCAAGTCTCGAGGATAGAAAAGCATGAGGCAATATCACAGAATACCTAGCTTGTGTAACCAGGACACCACGCTCGAGATAGGCTAAGTATCTACCATCTGGAAGTAATACTCGGCTAGCACTAGGTGGATGTACAATCACTCTTTTCACTAGCGGGATGGAATTGTCACGCATTGTATCCACATTCAAAGCTGAAAACACGGTAAACATGGATCATATAACTAGCAGTCTAGCACCAGTAAATACAGTGCAAGCATATAAATTAGGGTCAATTTTTAAAAGAACTACGAACTCAGAGATCTCCATCAAACAAAGCCAACAGCAACAAGTATAACTTCAATTATTGTTCAAAATATATGTAAGATAGGAATATACCAGTCAATGCAAGGATGGTAACAAAAAACACCACAGGCCAAGCAAGAGCAGGATCCTTATCCTCAGGCAAGAACTCATTTAAAAACCTCAATTTCCGAGAAACCTTAACACACGGCTTCCTCAACTTCCGCACAACATAACAATCATCAGTGACATAATTCTGCCTCAAAATGTGTACACAACCTTTCCCCAATTCAACAATCAACTCTCCCCAAGCCTTGACAAACCCCTCCACTTGCTCCTTAAAGCTCTCCTCCTCATCCTTACCCGATCCACCTTCCTCTTCAAACTCTTCCCTCCTCCTACTTTCCACCGGCACCATCTCCCCGTCTACATCAACCGTGTATACAATCCCAGTCTCCTCCACTAAACTCGCCAGTTCCTCCTGCCACGACTTCCCCGACATTTCAATGAAATCGAACCCCAATCCTACAAATTCCAAAAAAACCCAGAAACCCTATTCGATTCTGATTTCAATAGCTAAACTTTTCCAGCAAGGGTGATCTTCAAGCTTGCATCTTTAACCAAACCCTAATCGCATCTTTTAAAAAGCAGCTTCCTTTGATTTAAATACAACTAAAAAAGTGAAACAAAGCTTCAATTAAGGGGAGTGAGCTTCTATCACTCGGCGGCGATTATTTTATTCGGATAATGACGTGTTGATTCGTAGTCAATCGCATCGCCATTGACGTGTTTTTGTGCTGCTCTTTTCGTTTATACAAATCGTTGAGATACGATACAGATAATCTGACGGTTAATATTTCGCCACGTGTACGTTCAGCTCTCCGAAGATTGATATCAGCCGTCGAGATAGGATATGATAAATTGACGGTTCAGATTGGATCAGGGGGATTCACAGTTTCCACTTATGTACTGCAACTTATGCAGAACGCGCATGTTACCTTGTTGCAACTTTGAATCAAAAATTCATTTAAGCAGAGATTAAACGGAACGCTGCCGTTTTGTTACCCATTGCTGTTAAACACTTTTTTCAATGGCCGTTAATTCATACGGATCACATATTCGACAAGCATCAAGTATGCATGTGCAAGAAAGGTTAGTGCATCAAGGGAGACTCTTAAATGCTCATCAGGCCACCACCAATTCTGCGATAATTGTCTCAATTTCTTTTGACATTTTAATTACTATTAAAGTATATCATATCATCTGAACTCACAACAAACTACATAATTTTGATTAGCTGTATTGCTGTAAAATGTCTCTTGCGCTGCAACACTGAGTTCATTGCCTATAGTAAGTGTTTTTAACACAACAAAAACAGTTGTTGCTTACAAAAGTTGTTTTAAGGTGGTGCACTGTCGCTTATATGCAATGATATGATGATGAACTGCAGATGAAATCGAAAAGAAAATGACCTTGGTTTGGTAGTTAACTGAAATGTGTTCGAGGCTTGCTTGTGTTGGTCGCAATTGATCGATTTGCGGCATGTTGTTGTGATACTTTCATTCTAAACTAAGCAAGGGATACGAATGTGACGACCAATGAAAAGACAACCATGTAGATTACTTACAAACATATCCGTTTGATTGCATGAAAAAATGGGTGGAGAACAAAATTTGATTAAAAATTTAAATACAATTTACTAAGTCAGTGTTGACCAAGTAAAATGCGTGATTTGAAAACGTATAAAATTTATATCTAAAATTACATTCATGGAATGCTTGGATAAACAATTATTTTACTTTAAATTTCAAACCGATTATGCATGGAGTTTCCGTTTTTGACGTAAGGTTTCTGATTTCAAATTTAACATCTTATGAAGTAATTATTAGATATGCTTTTTTTACAATAAGATACTATGAATGCAAATCATTGTTCACTTTCCAACTCTTATCAAGGATTATATTTCATATTTCATAACTAAAATACACCAAATTGAAATTATGTATTGGCAGATTCTCTACTCTATTAAACGGAGTTTTGACTAAGAATTCAGACAAAACTATGTAATATAACAATAAAAATATTAAAATAACGTTGTTTTAATACTCACATCAATTAGAAGTTCATCACAAATAAAATTACCTTATTTATTACTCCGTATTTTGAATCTCGACAGCATGAAATCTCATTCGTAGGTATCAGCTTAGCTTTTATTAACTTCTAGTGAACAAAACAAATCATTTAATCTTGATTAAACATAATGATTGTTTGTTATATATATTTCCAAAAAAAAACATAAAAAATGGAAAAATGCAGTGAGTGCCCTCCGCTCTCTACTGGTCCAACTCACAGACCAAAGCATTCCACCTTTAATGCTCCACTCCACTCCTCTGCTCCTCTTCTTCACTCTCAACCAAACAGCGACACTTTCTGACCAATTCACGTGTCGAACTCATCCTTCTCGCCGGAAATGCCGCCCTAGTAGATTCTCCGATCCATCATTTCAACTCTTCCTCCCTTACTTCATTTTCACCTACTCAAACAGCCGCCGCCGCCGCCATCGGAGGTGCGTTTGTTCTGTCGATCCGGAAAACCCCAGATTCCGTTTGCTCCTGATTTTGATTGTATTTATTTATCATTGAATGTGATTGACTAAGGATTTTGGAATTTACTGTGCTGGTTTTTTGTGTTCATACAGTTGCGTAGATTCGCGGTGGGAATTTGGTGTTTTGTTGTGTGTTTTGATTCTGTAGATGCTAGAAAAGTTAAAGTTGATTCATTTCGTTGGTCCACTAGTGAAAGCGTAGTTCCTTCCAAGTGCTTCGTTTTCCAGGTATTTCGTTACTTTTGTCACTTGATGGAATCTGACAAATACAATAATGTGATTACTTGATGGCATTTGGATGATGAGATGGAAATTTTGATTTGGGAGGTGATCTTTTTATAGGTTTTTCGGACGGTTTTAATTTTGGTGAAGTGTGATTCAAGTTTGGTAGGTTTGTTGGAAGTAGTTTAATTTATGAACTTGCGAATGAATAGGGAAAGGAATAGGGAGGTTGGCCGGCATTTCAATGATTGGTGTGGTAGTTTATTTTGATTGCCTCTATTCCAATTTAAGGTTTCTGTTGTTTATGTGTTTAGTTTGGTTGGTAAAGTGGAGGTTGCTCACTAGGAGTTCCTTTGAAGCATTGTGCTGTGTTTAGTTCTGTAAAGTTTAATAATGGTTGCTGACTCACATTGTTAATTGCAATTTATGTCGCCTTAGAATGTCATTATACATTCTTCAAGTTGAATGATATGCTACATCAAATTTTGTGGCAGCTGTGGGTCAGGCTTAATTTGGAAGAACTCAACAGAGTTTAGATTTCTTGTCCTTTCTTGTATAGAGCATAAATGATGCAGACACCAAAATCCAAGTAAGTCGCTCGTTAAACTTTCCTTGATACCTAGTGTTGATTTCTTTCTCTCGATTGTTCATAGAAGAGTTGAAACCTCTGTATGTCTTGTGGTTGGTACCGGAGTATGTTAGTCGTTCCTAATACTTGATTGACGAATATAGATATGGCTGTTATCTATGAGTGTATTGCCTTGCATTCTGTAGCCGTTAAAAACAAACTTCTTATATGAACATTGTGGAAGTAGAAGTCAACTTGTGGATTGCGTATATTATCTAGATTGCCACGAAACTTTGTACTTTGAATTTTACTACATGTCATCAAGTGTGTCTATTGTTAATTGCAACACTTTGTTCGATAGCAGGTCTAATCATACTGATGGGGGTCAGAAAGCAACCTTAAAATCAAATTCTGATTCAGCTTCTTCTACACCACACCAGACTACACGAACATCAAAAGACAGAAGTCCTAAGATCACTGAACGGAGGTCTCCTCAAGGTCGTGCAAATGAGGTATGGATTGCATTTCTGAACCTATATGTTTCAACGTCTTATGTTACTATGTCTGGCATTGGCTTTTTGCAGAGTCTGACAGAACCTACACATTTATTTCTCATATATGCACATCTTTTTCATTGTAGCCATCAACTGCACATTTTTACTGTTGTTTTGCAGCAGAAACGGTCAACTAAGTTCTCTGATTTAGAAGCCTGCAATGCTCATCTCCAAGAGGAGCTGAAAAAGGCAAAAGACCAAGCAAGCTCATTTGAATTTCAGAAAAGGCAAGCTCAGCAGGAAGTTGAGGAGGGAAAGAAACAAATCGAAGCTATTGCAGCAGAACTCGAAGAAACTAAGAAGCAGTTGATTGAGATATCTTCCTCGGAGGATGACCGTCTTCAAGAGCTTTGTAAAATTTCACAAGAGCGTGATAAATCATGGGAGTCAGAATTAGAGGCTGTTCGAAAGCAGCACTCAATGGATATGGGTGCTCTAACATCTGCCATGTATGAAATACAAAAGTTGAAAAAGCAGGTTGGAATGGTGACTGAGTTGGAAGCTGCTCAAACCAAACGTGCAGAGTTTGCTGAAGGGGAAGTTCGAAAGTTACAGTTTGAACTTGGAGAGACTTTAACACTAGTGGAGAGACTGAAAGCTGATATGAGGCAGAGTAGAGAAAATGAGGTGCAGGCACAAGAAATGGCAAGTGAGGCCCAAAGGATGCTGGAAACTGTAAGTTTGTCAGCAAATATGGTACGATCCGCTGAAGAAGAAGTTCAAACCAAGCGTGCAGAGTTTGCTGAAGGAGAAGTCCGGAGGTTACAGTTTGAATTCGGGGAGACTCAAATGCTTGTGGAGAGACTGAAAGCTGATGTGAGGCAGAGTAGAGAAAATGAGGTACAGGCACAAGAAACGGCCAGTGAGGCCCAAAGGATGCTGGAAACTGTTAGTTTGTCAGCAAATATGGTACAGTCCGCTGAAGGAGAAGTTCAAACCAAGCGTGCAGAGTTCGCTGAAGGAGAAGTCCAGAGGTTACAGTTTGAACTTGGAGAGACTTTAACACAAGTGGAGAGACTGAAAGCTGATATGAGGCAAAGTAGAGAAAATGAGGTACAGGCACAAGAAACGGCAAGTGAGGCCCAAAGGATGCTGGAAACTGTTAGTTTGTCAGCAAATATGGTACAATCCGCTGAAGAAGTTCAAACCAAGCGTGCAGAGTTCGCTGAAGGAGAAGTCCAGAGGTTACAGTTTGAACTCGGAGAAACTCTAATCCTAGTGGAGAGACTGAAAGCTGACGTGAGGCAAAGTAGAGAAAATGAGGTACAGGCACAAGAAACGGCAAGTGAGGCCCAAAGGATGCTGGAAACTGTTAGATTGTCAGCAAATATGGTACAGTCTGCCGCTCATGATCAAGTTTCCGAACCATTCATATCATTGTCTTCAAAATCGGATCAATCAGAATATTGTAAAGCTGCCACTCAATCCAGCTCGGAACTCAAAGATAAAGAATATATCAATCAGCTTGAGCACGAGATCCGTCTTTTAAAGTCAGAAGTAAGCAAAATGCGAGCTGCATTAGATGCTGCAGAAGTAAGGTACCAAGACGAATATATAAATAGCACTTTACAAATAAGAAGTGCTTATGAGCTTGTGGAAGTTGCAAAATCAGAATCCCGCATTAGAGAGGCTGAACTGGAGGCCGAGGTAAAAAGGTTAAAATCCGATATAGAAGAATTGCAGGCAAGGCAAAAGAAGGATAGTGAGAAGCCACGCTTAAGTGATAAAGAGAATGTCTGGGCTGCAGAACTAAAGAAGGCAAGAGCTTCGTTGGCTGACACGAAGGCTTGCTTAATAGAGAAAGATAAGCAGTTGGAAGATATTGCAGAGGAGAAAGAAAAATTGAACGTGGTAATACAGCAGTTTAAAACCGAGAAGAGCAAAGCTATTGAGGACGCCGCGGAAGCAGAAAAGATTTCTGAGTCCAGAGTTATACATTTAACTCAAGAAGCTGATCGTAACAGTAAAAAGTTGGAACAAGTAATGGAGCTTCTGGATGCCACACAGGCTGCAAATGCAGAATTGGAAGCTGAACTGAGAAGGATAACTGTTCAATGTGATCAATGGAGGAAGGCTGCTGAGGCAGCTGCTGTAATGCTAACAACAGGTAGTGACAGGTACATTAGCAGAAGTGAATCTCTTGACAACACTTATCATAATACGCTCGGCATGCATTTGAGTTCAGCTCACTCTGACGAAATGGACGATGAGGCATCAAAGAGAAAAAACGGAAGCATGCTACAAAAGATGGGTGTTCGGTGGAAGAAAAGCAACTCTAACAAGCAGATGTAACATTGCTGAATGTAATCTGTGCCCTGTTTATTGTTTAACGTTATAATTTCATGATACTTCATTTCATATGAATCTAAATCATTGTTGAAAATAACACTTGAAAATGGAAAGTTCTTATTAGATGCACACTTCTGGAAAAGATACAGTTCCTTATTTTTTAAGATACATATGAGATCAGTGAGATGAACTGCAGCAGAGTACCCATCTTTACATCTTTATCCATGCTTCACTCTGCATCAGCAAATCTGCAAGTATTCCAATCTACAGTGTCACTTGAATGCTCATGTGATGCAATCTCAGTATTAACAAGGTGTAAAAGCATTTTGTATATGCGAAATACTTGCTAGTTAACCCAAGACTCACCCAAGTTCAGATAGCTTCAGATGTGCTTGGGCATAATCGTCGAAGAATGCATCTTCATCCTGCATTTGAAAAGTTGGCTGAATTAGAGACACGTCACACTTTTCACTATAAATACTGTTTTTTCTTCTATACTGAAATTCATACCTGAGCATATTTTTCAACCAGAGGACGAAATACTGGATCCTCAAGGAGAGCCTTGTCTGAAGGAAGCTGTATAAGTCCTTCCTTTTCACCACTCAGGAGCTCCCTGCACAGTAACCGGCACGAATGACAATTGATATACTCAAGTACTTCAAAGTATTCAAACCACCATGGAAATGAACTTACTTGAAGTAAGAGTTGTCGAAAATAAGAGGGTTTGTAGTCCAGGCTCCCTCAAATCCAGAACGCTCCTTGTGGCACCTTCCCTGCAACATGAGTTAACTAAAGCTTTACAATATACTGGCTATAAATCATCCTAGTAAAAGTGGCAAGGAATGCTAGGAAGGATAGCGTTACCAGTGTATGACCACCGGAAAGAGCAACAATATCCCTGTCGGAAAGACCCATGTGACCGAACACATCCCTAAGGTGATCAGCTCCTGCTCAGTAATCATATAATCACGTAAGTTTAAAATTCACACATTCTTGTCGTACCAACGATTTTGCAAGTTACTGCACGAGTTACCTTTGGTGGCATCCGGTAAGCGACCTTCTGGAGGTGGGTCTGATTTGTCCTGAAACACTATAATAGTTAGCATCCCATAATTGGCAGGTTTATATTTAACCTACTGGGTACAACTCTCAGGATACTACTGGAATTTGATGTAGCTCACAAGTATAAATATTTGAAAGCCACCAACAATAAGCTAAAAATGATAGCTTACCGGTCTCCCAGGGTGAAATGGAATCTCAGGTCCACCAGTGATTTCAACCGCAACAACTCCAGCCAACTAGAAAAAATGATATCCCATCAGACTCAGCAAGCATCACTTGCACAAAGCATGGAAAACAACTCAGGTAATAATATCTATACCTGATAAAAATCAGCATAAGTAAGAATAGGGAACATTTCTTTGATAGGTTCCAGAAGCCTAACAGCAATATCAAGTCCACTGTTCGCCTCATGAGCTAACTCATCAGGATGTCTGATAGTCCCAAATGGTCCTCCAGTTTTGCTGTGCACATCATAAGTTCCTGCTGAGTGCCATCTGAAAAAAAGAATCAAATGCATAAGAATAAAAGAACTTAAACTTTCAGTACTGCATGTAGTTATTAGTTCTCATACGCTAATCGGAGGACTATAGGAGCACAGTGTTTCTCAGCTATGCGCCCGCGGAGCTTTCGCTTGCATTTTATCACTGCCTTTTGGTACTCTTCGGTGACGGCCGGGTAAGACTTGATCACTTCTGCCGGGTAGGACTTAGCCATGACCATGAGGACAGGGATGCAACAAAGTTAAGGATTAAAGAGAACAAGTGCAATTTGAATACACAACACACCACAGTTGGAAAATGAGAGCTTCAGGTAGTATTTATAAATTTGGTGAAACGAGAATGTTCTAGCATATTTTAGATGATGTGTAGAGAGCTAAAGGGGCCACAACTAGTCTGGAAGTGTCCATTGAGAATTTATGGAGGAAAAATGAAGTTGAAGAACATTCTTTGAAAATCTAATGCTTTGTAGAACTAAGACACATCTTTCAGACACAGTTAAATGAACCTTGAATCTTTGATTCATATGTAAAAATAAAATTGTAGAATAACAGACATATTTAGAAATGGTAGAAATCAATCACAACTTAAAATTGAAGACACTAAAAATTCCAGCAAAACTGAAGTACCATAATTGTTTTGGCTTACAGCTCCCAAAACATGGAGAATAAAGTGATCAAAATAAACTAGATGAGATTTATTGGGTGACACCGAGCCACTTGGAGAAGTTATCAAACTCTGTGTAGTCGGAGTCTGAAATCATGGTCTGATGCCATGCCTTTCCAGCAGCCTTGATCTTGGCAGCTTCCTCCTGAGTTCGTCAACAAGACATTAGATAAACATGAAACTACTAGAACTATCAGCAATAAAACATGCCACAATTTCTTTAAGATACCCTGGTAGTGAGATTACTATGCGCGCAAGCAGACATATATATGCAAAACAGAAAACCATTATTATTAAGATACAGCTAAACCCTAAATATTAATGGGGAACCAAGAATTCAAACAACAAATCAAAGTGTTGTACCTTGGTAACTGGTGACCTCTTCCTGTCAAGCTTCTCCTTCTTAGCCTTGACACGCTGTTCCTCTGTCAAGCGTGCCATTCTCCTAGCAGTCTTAGCATAAGGATTCAACCTCAACATAGTGTTCAAGTTCTTCAATGGATTTTTCTTCAGAGTAGCCCTCTTGATCTCCTTCTTGATGGGCTTCACAACAGACTGAACCTCATCAGAGTTAATGATTCTAGTCAAATCAGCATTGGTCATCTTTGCTCTTGGCAACACATATCCATTCTTCTTCTCAGACGCCTTGTCAAATGACCCATAAACAGCATCAAGTTTCTCGAATGCAGACTTAGTCCAGATAATAAACCTTCCAAGATGACCACCAGGAGCCAACTTCAACAAGTTCAACCTATCAACATTCGCAATCTCCACACCAGGAATGTTCCTAAATGCCTTCTTAAGCTTCGATCCTTCAGTAGAGTACACAATCAACGGCCCCTTTCTAGATATATACCTCCTGTTCCTCATTTTCCCCTTTCCAGGCCTAATCGCATGACTATCCTTCGCCTTCTGCACGTCCTCAAAAGCTCCAATCTGCTTCAAAACCTTAATAGCCGCATTTGTCTTCTCCACACCCTCAACCGAATCACTCACAACCAATGGCAACTCTGGCACAGATTCAACCTTATGCCCTCTCGCCATCACCAATGACGGAACAGCTGAAGCAGCGATCGCCGAAACAACAGCATACCTCTTCTGATTAACATTAACTCTCCTATGCCACCTCCTCCAAATCCTCGTCGGCGCAAACATCCTTCCACCACGACACATATTCCCAAACGCTGCTTGACCAGCACGGTGAGTACCACCACCAGCAACACGAGGAATACGCGACACAGCACGTCCAGTTCCCCATGACTCAGCGGAGGTCTGATGACCGGCTTTACGGGATACAGCATAAGGCTGGCGACTGTTTTTGGAGATGTTGGAATGAACGAATGAGACTATATCCGGACGGATCGCAGCTTTCATGACGTCAGGGAGTGGTACATTATTGATGACGTCAGTAGCCATGTCGCCTTCCAGCGATTGGACGGAGACGAGCGGACGAGCAGCTCCGGTAGCCATTGATTCGGTGATCTAGGGTTTCGGTGAAGCATTCGTTTATATAGTGATGGATGAAATGGGATTGTCCGGTTCGGATTATTGGGTTCAATTAGGCCTTTTCTCGGCCCAATAACGTCTTTTAAACGACATCACTACACAGACGAAACGACGTTAACGCGCGTCGAACGCTGAAGAAACTCGGGCAGCTGAACAACTATTTACTTTTCTGAATTTCACGATCGATTCTCAATCGACGAAATTCGCATCTTCGTCGAGCTCCGATCGATCCACGACGATCGAAACTCTTGTTATCTGTGCTTCGATTGGTGCGAGAAGCGAGATCGGTAAATAAAAACCCTAATTTCAATTCAATTTTTGAATCTGTGGTTGGATATTTCGACGATGTCAGGAATTCAACTAAAAGCAGTGACCTTGACACACGTGAGGTACCAGAGGGGAGATCAGCTTGGCCATTTTCTGGCATGGGTATCTCTGATTCCGGTTTTCATCAGCTTGGCAGGATTTTTCTCACATTTCATTTTCCGCAGGGAGCTTCAAGGCATCTTTTTTGCATTAGGTTTATTGATTTCCCAAGTTATTAATGAGTTTATTAAAACTACTGTCAAGCAGGCGAGGCCGGAGACGTGCGTGTTGCTTGAAATGTGTGATTCGCACGGTTGGCCGTCTAGCCATTCGCAGTATATGTTCTTTTTTGCTGTGTATTTTTCGTTGATGACATGGAGAGGGATTGGGCTTGGGAGTGGGAGTACTAAATGGGTGTTTGATGTGGTTAATTGGGTGTTGGCTGTGCTTACCATGTTTTCGAGAGTGTATTTGGGGTACCATAGTGTGGTTCAGGTTTTTGCTGGAGCTAGTTTGGGGATTGTGCTCGGTGCGGTGTGGTTTTGGGTGGTGAATACGAAGCTGTATTGCTATTTTCCTATCATTGAGGAGAGTGCGTTGGGGAGGTTGTTTTATATTAAGGATACTTCTCATATTCAGGACGTGTTGAAGTTTGAGTATGATAATGCTAGGGCTGCTAGGAAAAAGTGTGAGTGCAAAGACGATTGAGCTCCTGTTTTGTGGCACTTAATAAAGCCTTCTTGTAAGTATTCACTTTTTATTTCATTTTTGCGATGTGTGAAATTATTGGTTGTGGCAGTCTAATTAGCATGTAGTCTGTTAATTATTTTTGTTAAACATGGTAAGCACTTTTGACGTTTTACGATATATGTTTTCTGGCTAAAATGAATAAAACAATTTTTTTGTGGGGGGACTAAGTATAATATATGTGGATGGGTTTTCACTTAGGAGGGTACATATAAATAGGATAGCATTTTACTTGCGAGTTCATTGTTACAGGAATTTGTTCTATTGTAAATTCTTTATGTTCCATGTTTCTCAGAAGAATATGCAGTTCCAGTTTTTATGTTTAACCATTGTATGAGAAACATAGGCATTTCACCCATTATAATTTTCTCCCCCTTCACACTAATGCTTTAAACTCCTAAATCATAAGGAAGTGGTACGAATATCGGTTGTCTGGTATGGGTATGTTGACTGGTCACTATATAATCACAAGTGAATGCCATGTTATTAAATTAAATAGATAATATTCGAACAGGCCATATGAACCCATTGCAACAATTATTGTCATATTCATATTACATGCTCGTTGCACTTCATAACAGACTGTTTTCTGTTTACAGAATGGCAGCTAATCGTTGATGCTCAATTACATCTAGTGGTTTGTGAAGTGTGATGCTAAAATAAATTTGGCAAGTTTGTAGGTGACATTACCTGAGTTAAAATTGACTCTTACATGTGACAGTGGACGGTGGAAGGGATAGAAGTATGACAGTTTTGGATCAGTTGATGCTGCCTCCTTGTTTAAGCATATGAAGTTTTTAGTGTGATACAGTTCTCATTTTCTGATATAACTTACTGTCTGCTGCCGCACAATGGTTTAATTATACAAAGCTTCAAGACATTTTTCATTTATGCATTATAATTTGTTATTACCTGCCATAATCTTGTTAAACATTTTATCATCAGGCCAGGCATGCTATTTGGCCAGAGAGAGGTTCATGAATGTATAGGTGAAACCAGCAAATTTGATCTTTGGGAATTTCTTGGCATGCCCATTACACAGGGTTTCTCACCTCTCCAATTTACAAGGTCAAGTCTCTGACATTCAATCACTGGGTCTATATAGGAATACATATGGCCACGATGCATGTAGATTAAAAGGAAAACTAGCACATAACTCACATCTCATAATATATAAAAGTACAGCACACTGAAAGTCAGGATTGAGAACAGTTAAGATCCAGGTGCACCTAGTGAAACTATATCTAAAGTCGGTGCTATCATGCTACAAATCGATACAAGGGTGAATCATAGAGCAAATTTTACTCTCCTGGTGCAGAAACACCTTGCCTCAGTCTTTCTCGCTTCATTTTCTTCTTTGACACTGGCTTCTTTTTTCTTGGAGGAAGTGACTTCTGTGCATATACATAAAGCACATAATTTCCAACCAAAAATGTCACCAGCATACCAACGACAACGATCAGCACAATCATCCCGGTGTTAAGGCCCTGACCTCCACCATTGCCCTATACACAGATTGTAAACCAGTGTTTTAATGTTTCATTCATTCGAGTAAAAACTTGTTAAACGTATCACAAGATAAACTTGTTTGTATGCTACAATATTCAGACTACTTAAATCATACTCATCTTTAGCTTGTAACATATGTAATCTACATGCACTTTCACCAGATCAAAATCTTAAGATGATAAAATTTCAAACAAAAAGCACAGCTTTAAGAAACATCAGATAAAGGCGATCATAACGACATATCTGCAATCGGAGATACATGCATTCAATGAATTCAGCAAAATCAGTGTTTAATTTCGTAATCGAAAGTAGGCAAGGGAACCTTGTTGTCGTCCATGGAGTCGGTCGCCGGAGAAACTGCGATTCAATCGAATTGGGAATCCGGTGAGAGAAGACTAATAAATAACTCAGCTCCAAAACGCACCGTCAAGTCGTCAATCAATAATTACAAAAATAAAACTTACCATTTTATGCAAGTATTACACTTTGTATTTTCCTTCCTCAATTTAATATTATTTACTTTCTTTTTCTTCTACTACTGAGTGAAGAACCTTCATGACCTCGAGCCTTGATTACAAATAATGCAGCAGACTTTTTGGCAAAAATATATATTTAGAGAGAATATTATACGTGGTTTTTCTCGGCTGCTCATTTATTTTTTAGGTTGAAAATATTGATATAGAATTTAAAATGATACTGAAGAGTCAATGCAACCTAAGAAAACACTGAAAGATCTGCAGGTGGTGGCCAAGCCAGAAATTAAAATCAAAGGCACTCTCATCCAACTTGCTTTGGAAACTAGAATGTGATTTCACAAGGTGCGTGAAATGTCCTGCCTCGGCAAATTGATTCAAGATTTTCACCAGTGTAAGAGCAGAGCGGGGATATTTCCACACCTGTGCTCAATTCAACAAAGGGGGGTTTACTTTTATTTCAAGATTATATCTACAATAGAAAAGTGGGGTGGACAAAAAACTACCTGTAGTGTATAATGGAACAGAGTGGGTTATGAAGCCACCAGCAGCAACAACCCATCTAGAGTGGAGGCGAAGAACCATCAGACGAGCACTATCTGGTGTGTCAAACTGTGATCCATTTGCGTTTTTCACTGGTGCAAACTCTTCTTCTCGCAGGATCTAAAGGTAGAGAAATAATTCATCAATTTAGAGTAAGAAATGTTCATTAGTCTGTAGGTTCCCAATTATATATTTGGTTTATTGCCTCAAGAACTTTTCAGATGCAAACATGAAATAACTGTGCGGACACCTAAGGTGACTAGAAGTCTAGAACACCAACCTCAAAAAGTGCAGTGGAAGGGGAATATGTAAAGGCGTCAAATATGAACTGCTCTAGTTTCAATCCAGGTGTATTCCCATGGACTGTGGGGATTGTCTTCTCAGCGAGATGAAATCTGCAATGCTCAAGCCTAATTAAGTGTAGCACTGAAGAAAGACATGTTTTCTTAATTTTATATTTTTTCTGAAGTTTTTCATATAGCTTGACCAGAATTATACAAAAGTTAGCAACAGTGTAATAACCAATTATGTCAGGCTTTACTTATTCATACAAAAATCAAATCGATATATGCTATAGCAAAGAAAAAATCACTCACACGCTATCTTTCTCGAGATCGTTTGCAACCTTTTTCAAGAAGTCCAATGTAAACATATGCAAGCAAACCTGAAATGGAAAAGTTGAATCAACTGATGCACATAGTAGTGTTGCCACTTGCCAGCTGCCAACCAATTTTGTTATAATATTTGCAGTAAAAACTGTTTTTGAAATGTTACAGCTAACTCCAAATAGAGAGTTGAAAAACATCTTAAATTCTAATAACCACGGCCTTACATTACTCCAGCAATAACGAAGGCGGCCAGTTCCTTGATTGATTTCTGATGCCAACGACTGATCTAGTTCACTGTATTCAACAACTGAAACAGGTCCACCTTTGCCTCTTTGTACGAAAACACCAACCTTTTCCTGGGGGTATGCCTAAACAGATCCATAGAAGTCCATTATCAAAAGTTTGTCATAGATTTGATATTGTGATCGCATCTAATGTCTGAGAACATGAAAAATTGTCATTTTTCGAACAGTATGGAATTTGAGCCCCCCAACTCTACACAAATAATGACAATAAACAAAATTTCATTCTAGAGTACCAAAAAGGGGCAAGTAACTTGATGCATAACTTTTACATGCCCATAAAGAGAGATGAAGCATACAAGAGAATATTTTCTGGAGGAACAGCATGTTTTGTAGCACGAAAAGAAGGGGGTGCACCTTAAATATCAAGCTTAGGACATAAAAGCAAACAAAAAACAGTTGAATATATGAAACAAAGAATTCCATTCGAGGAATGTGGAAGGACAACGTGAAAGACCCAAGGATAAGTGGTCATAATGCAACTCATAAGGGATGGTGATACTGGACAACTGTTTTCTTTTGTATACGTTGGATAAGCAGTAAGTGAACAACTTAATATACCTTCCGTACAACTTTAGCGGCAGCTTCAACTCCTTTATCAACAAAATAGCCCAAGAATGTGGGGTCAGCTATACGGACCTAATTTCAATATCATGGTTACGGCATTTTTATTCATGGAAAACAAATAGTTTGGATGGAATGGCGAAGGGCACCAACCCACCAATGCATTGTCAACTCCATAGCAATCAATAAACTTAACCCCCCTCGTGGACATATCTTCCAATAGTCTCGATGTTCTCAAGGCTGAACAATATTCCGGCAAATAAGCAAACTATGAATAAGTAGGTTACAATATTTAGGGAACACACGATTCTATTAACAATACTGATTCAGGAAATTGACCAACTGTTTACTTCAGTCAAAACTTTAATAACAGACCTGAATACACTCCTCCATTTCCATCTGGAGCCTTTGCAACCTAAACATGTAAGTAAATATTTAAAATTGAAGTCAACAAATGATATTGTAAATCCAAAGGTGCGCTTATAAATCAAGGATAAATACATTATATGGAGTTTCCATTATGAATCTTCCATCACCGGAGATGCATGGAAGAGTTCCTTGCTCGAAAAAGGTTACCTATTTTTGGAAATAAAGATAGTATAAGGCACACATTAACAAAATCTGTGAGAAAACACAACATTGGAAAAGTGTTACTTGATCATGTTCGAGGCCAAAATACTTGTGACTGTCGAAGAACTTGCGTATAGCTTCGTCAGTGAATGGACTTGTCATGACGTACCAATGTATAGGTACAACGCCACCTAAACAATGTACGAGAGTTATCAGGATTCCAACCATGTTCATTATCAAAAATATGAAAAAGCAAGGTAGTATTTACCATCATCCGTCGATTTGGATGCCAGCTTTTGAATACACAAAATTCTCTCTGCTTGCAATTGGAAGAGGCTTTTTCGAGAAGGAAGTCCGATATCTAATTTACAGGACCAATAAATTGGGACACTATTAGAACACTTAAGGGAGATGGAGATCAAATAGTTTGTTTGGCCTTAAATAACCATTCAGTGGCATGTCATGTATTGAAGGTATTCTTTTCTTATAATTCGACAAAGAGACATCATGGACTTTCTTTGAATTTTCTTTTGCTCGAGAATCAAGATACTATAAGTGTCATCGCTTAATACATTGTGGATCATGCAACTCACCAAAACAACCCTTTGGATCACTACTTCCCAGTCGGGTTCCCTGCATAAAATCAATTTTTGAAAAACAGAGAAAAATGTCAGTTAGAAAAGATATGGAGGAGAAAAGGCCATAGAGGTCATTTGTTCAGAATATCAAACAATTAAGAAGACAATCTGAGTATCCAATCAATAACTCTATAGACTATCAACATAATATGTGCCCAGAGCTATTAAGCTACTGTGGTTCTATTAAGCCACGCGTCATGAGATCGTAAAATGGACACACTTAATGCCACGCAGCCTCCCCACTTTTAAACATGATTCCAAACTTTGCAAACTTTTCAGTTCTGATTTTTACAGTGAGAATACATACTTAACTACTCTTGAGATACAAGATCAGTTGCATCAGATCATTTCAAAAGAATGTCAAATGATTTGACCTTATTTCTTATGTTAAATATTGGTCAACTTTGATCCCTGTTAACGCTAAAATCCAAAGCTTAAATTTTAGTATGACAACTCCAAAATGACATAATCTAAGTTTTTAAGAAATGAAGTGCCCACGGAGACACGGAATACAATTCTCAACTAGAAGAAAAATCCCCATAGCTTCAGTAAATTGGAAAGCAAGCTTACGCTTTACAAATGCTAGTATATTGTGAATATCCGTGCTATGTTAACATTCCAATAAAGACAGGTTGTAGTTGAGTTTTTATTATCACGCTCACATTCATCTGCATTAACAAGCTATGACTTACAAAGTCAAGATCTGATTTCCATATTAAAGAGATCACATGTAGATAACACCAATGTAAGACCGCCTAGAATGCGGATTATACCTGCCCACCAGATAGTAGAAGAATGGCCAGCTTCCCCTCGGAGATGGCTTTTAATCCCATTTTCCACCACCTTTCCCTTTCTTCGTGAGTACGATTCTCCAAGGTTGCAACACTACCCTCTGGAACAGGCTCTATGGCTGCTGTTGGGAGTCCTGAAAATGCATATTCAAAACTTAAGACTTTCATAAGAAAGCAGTATTCAACTAATCAAGCTGTTTAGTAAAAATTGTCACCATGAGATTTGAAGGAACAGCGAATAATGCGATCTATCCGTGCAAGATCTAAACTCTGCAAAAACAAAAAAAACATTCTCAAAATCTACATACATCGACACAAGACAAATATAATTATATAACAAGGAGATCGAACCTCAATGTCACTCAAAAGCAGATTCCGTTCCTCATTCGATAACTCATCCCATAAACCAAACACATGTTCCTGACCATAATCTTTAAACCTCTCCAACAAAGCTTGTGGAGGCAGAGATGACACTTCGCCATTGACATTCATGTTGGTAGTGCCGTTAATGTCCATATCCGCTGCTGTTGGCTCCCTCATCCACACCACACCTGTTCCTTCACTCTAAATAAAAAGACTGCATTCAGACACCTAACAGTTAGTTAATTAATACCAATCACAACATGCACACATCTTTCACAAACTCAACAACTCAGACTTCAAAAACACTTTCCTTCTTTTTCCAGCATTTCAATTTCAATCCATATTTCACTACCAAATCCAATCTGACCTAACTTCAGTGTAAAAAATCGAATCAAAAAAACTCAAGTAAAGCAGCGCAGTGCACATTTGTACCTGATCTCAATCTGCCAAATCGAAACGCGTGAATCAATGAAAATCAGATGGATCGGAGGAGACAAAATTGCGTCGGTGCTTGAAATGGATTCGATTCGGAGACTCGCCGTTTGCCGACGAATTTATCGACAACCGAGCCAGCAGTGCAGTGCAGCTTCCTTCCATATTAACAACTGTATGATTCCTTCCCATTATTCACATTTCGACCCCTATCACTTACTATATATCCCAAATCGATCCAAAAGTTATAAATTAATCAAATTACATCCATAAAGTTATGACATTTTTAGATACGTCCCTAAGGTTAAACAATTAGATTCATTTTGGGAAGACCGAAGCATTTCAGTCAACGCAAAATGCTTCATCTTCATCTGCAGTTTCGAACTCCGACACTTCGAGTCGCGGCAGCTCCAAAGCCCATCGATTTCAATCTCATCCGATGCTCGATTTCAGGGTCAAACCCAGCTCGAGACAGAGTAGTGGACTTCGGAAAGTACGAGGTAAAATGTTGGGAGCTCTTCCATCACCTTATCTACAATGGATCTCAAAAAACCTAAGAACTGGAGATACAGAGCACTGGGCGAGACTTGCCGACCAGGTTTTAGAAGACCCGGTTTACAAAGACCGTGTCGAGTGGGAGTTTGCTGAAAAGGTATTAAACGGCGACGTTTTAACGACGCTGTCTACAACGCCGTCTTCGACTTCGACAGTGGACGCGTTGCTGGAAATTAGTGAGCGGTTTGGTTGGGATAATGAGGATAAGATTGGGTGGAGTAAGGTTAAGTTTGAGCTGTTGGGGACGTCAAAGGGAGGAAGGATTCCTAGGGTTTCGGATAAGGCCGCGAGTTTGAGGAAGGTGGGGGAGACTGCGAGGAGGAGGGCGAAGGAGGATGGGGATAGGGGGAGGAGGAGGGAGGCGAGAAGGGCTAAGAGAGTTGAGGGTAATTTGGGAAATGAGAGTGTTACCGGCGGAGGTGACGGCGGTGCGAGCGGCGGTCGAACGGAGGTGGAGATTCACAACCGGTTTCCGGGTCGGGAGTCGCTGTTGAGAAAGGCGATGTTGGGCCGCAGAAGATACGTAGTTTTTGAAATTATGTTTTGGTCCTCGAACTAATGGTAAATTACATTAAGTTGATTTTCAGTTTAGATTCTCGTAATTTAAAATGGGCCGTGTAACTTTGTAGTTCATGTGTTAGTGAGGCCCACTGAGGCCTGATTCTTCTCTCTGCCGTGCCGACCGTTGGTTTGAGGTTACACAACACTACAGCAACAGCTCATCAGATATGACAGATAAGCCTTTGTCTCTGGTTTCGATCCATGTCAGCTGAGCTACCAAAACCAGCTGGTGGATATCAGCTTGATGAGTTTGGCAGTTGAGATCGTCATGATGGTATCAATCATGTTATTTTGCAAATTTTCAAACCCGCGTATTTATAAAGCACTTGCCAATCTTGTTCGCCATTCCTTAGTGTCGTGCACTTGCTTTTTTACCAAATATGTGAATGCTTTTATTGTTTGCCTATTTGTCAAAAAGCAACCCACCAAATGGTCCATACCCAAAACATTCCTTAAAATCAATAGATAAAGTGCATATACTTAACTAAATGACCGATTGCATAAGGAGTAATGGTCTAGCAGTCAGCCATTCGATATTTGTTCTCAGGTTGGTGGTTCAAATGGTCGCACTAACTCTATTCCTTAAGCGGTGAAATAGAAATAATTTTAAAAAAATTCACAATGTACAAAAATCAGTCGGCAGATAATAGGTTGTGTACAAAAGTCCCGCTTTGATGTTCAGCATCTGCATTGTTGTGATCAGTGACAATTCAGTTTGCAACGGTCAAGTCGATGGAAGTAGTTAAATGGCTTTTCGGTAGATGGAGGTATTAGTTTAAACTAGTTCATCTCCGCCAGTGCAGCAGCTACCCTCTGATGAGCAGAAGGATGGTGAAACATTACCGTTGCAATCTGAAACACTATCCTGCAAGCTCAACAACAGATGCGAAGTGCTGAAAGTCAACGAAGGTCTGGTTCTTGGAACATTTGGGACTTCAGCCTCACCAGCCAGCATTTGAACTACTGATCTCATTGTAGGTCTAGCTAACGGATCAGGATGAGAACAAGCCAATCCAACTAGCAATACCTTCCTTACCTCAGCTTCATCGAATTCTCTTCCTAGTCGTCCATCAACTGCGCACAACAATTTTCCATCGCGATGCAAACTCCAAACCCGCTCCACCAAATTACTCCCTTCCCCGAATTTCTCAACCCCATTAGTCTCCTTCTCAATTGGCCGTCTGCCACTAACAACCTCTAACACCACTGCTCCATAGCTGAACACATCAGTTTTCTCCGAGGCTCTACCTGTTAATAAATATTCAGGCGCTAAGTATCCCATTGTACCAGCAGCTACTGTAGCTTCTGGAGTTTTATCATGCTCGACTTGTCTAGCTAACCCGAAATCACCTAACCGAGCTCTAAACCCTTCATCCAACATAATATTACTAGTTTTAACATCTCTATGAATGACTTGATTCTCACATTCTTGATGCAAATATGCCAATGCGGACGCAACTCCTATTAAAATCTTACGCCTATGATGCCATGGCAATGTCGTCCTAGCCTCGAATAGCGCCTTGTCCAAACTCCCATTCGGCATTAAATCATACACTAACAAAATCTCTCCTTTCTCTTGACACCAGCCTTGAAGCCTCACCAAATTCCTATGCCTTAAACTCCCAATTATCGATAACTCGGACAAGAACTCATTCTTCCCTTCACTGTTATGTCTACACCTCTTCACAGCCACAATGTCGCCAGTCTCCGGCATTACCCCTTTATACACAACTCCATATGCCCCGTGACCGATAACCTTATTTGCATCAAAGCCCTTAGTAGCAACCTTGAGATCCTTATAGCTAAAAACCTTCGGCATTCTGATCACATCCGGCCCCAAAGAATCAATCTTTTTCACATTTTTTGCATAAAGCCAAATCAACAAACCAGCAAACAATGCCAAGAAAAAAGCTCCGGCTGTCGCTACACCGCCACCACGCCTTGTTTACACAGCTGGCCGCGGCAAGTGGACGAAGAATGATTGC
Organism: Sedum album; assembly: GCA_006409495.1. NCBI lineage: Eukaryota > Viridiplantae > Streptophyta > Magnoliopsida > Saxifragales > Crassulaceae > Sedum > Sedum album. Next base: position 161,660 of record QZGG01000090.1, read on the forward strand.
TAGAATTCGTCAACCCATTTGGACCAGCTGGCGCTAGTGGTGGTGCAGTGGAGTTTGACAATGTCGCCGACGGTACTACAAAGCTCGCGTGGACGGCGGCGGAGCTGAAACAGAGCCATTACTATCCAACTGGAAAAACGATCTGAAGCTCCACCATTCAATGCTGTGAATTTCAGTACTCCCCTGCGTCGATCCGGAGAATCCAACAAACACGAAATCACTCAAATGCGAAGTAAGATCCAATTGATGAGACAAAATCGGATTTTTAGGTTTGAGATTTGAATAAGAAACAGAGACATTAAGCAACTGCGTAACTCCATCAAACTCAATCCAAGCATTAATCAAATCCCCACTCTTCAATTCAACCCCAGAAACCACCAAATCCGCAGTCTTTTCCGACACTAAACTGTTCACATCAATCCCAACATGATTCCCATTCGTATCCCCAAACTCCAAATCCATCAAAGTATCAAATTCCACCGCCACAAACTCCGATCCACCCAAACCCAAAACCCACCAGCTCTACCTAACGAATCATCATCCGGCGTGATGACAAACGCCAAACCGCCGCCGATTGAAGATGGGTTCAAATTAGTGATTGAGAAGGAGAAGAAAGTGGAGAAGCTGGAAAGAAACAGAGCATCTGGTTTTCTAAAAGGGATAGGTTGAGAGTAGAGGACACGGCCGGCGCCGGAGTTGGGAACTCCGAGGTCTTTTGAGAGCTGGATTGTGGCGTTGGCGAGATGAGCATCGCCTAGGAACTTGAGTGTCGTTAAGGTTAGTGTGCCCATGTCGAATTCTAAGCTGGATGCATCGTTGGCGATGATCAAAATGATGAGCAGAGTTGAAAGGTGTAAGCTTTGTGAGTGTGTGGAAGGTTGCGACATTCTTCCATGAAAATTCGATCGTGAGGATTTTGTCATTGTTGTAAGTGAAGAAGATTGAGAGCGGATGAGACTGTGAAGACATCGTCGACAGATGGACGATGTGGTTTAGACACGTGGCCGTTTTCAACGGCTATGTTTCATCGGTAAATGTGGAATAAAAAGAAATTGGCATTTTCTGTTCGCTTTTCTATTCTCCCTTTCTTTATGTCGGTAAAAATTGCCTTATAACGATAATATAGAAAATAAGGAAATATGTAAGGAGAATAAATAAATATTTACGAGACGGTGAGACATAATTTCGATTAATAATTATTAATAATTCATCAGATGAGATTTAAATAAAAAATAAATGTCAAATTCTATCGTATGTAATTCTCACAAATCCAACCGTTCAATTAACTAAAAATCAACTTTAATTTTCAACTGAGTTATCACACCATTTATATGATGTTCTTGAACTTAACCCTATATAATATTGTCCAAATATGATTATACCACAAGATTTAACTCAAATTTAATAATTATTGATGCATTCAGCTTGAATTTTAAGAACCACGCGTATGTTCTCGATAAATGGAGCTTTAGCAGATGCGAGTTAGTGTTGATTAAAAGCAAGTGGGTGAAAAGATTACCAAAAAGTCCAACGTAGATTTCGGCCATACCATGTTAACGTTCCTTAATTTAGTTTGACTCGTAGTTAAATAAAATGTCAAGAAGACATATCATCATCATTCTAATCTGGCAAGCAGCTAGCTGTCACATAAACCATGAATGAGACATGTTTAATATATCCCACCACTGCAATTTTATCAAATCGACTGGTCTGAGTTCTGACTGCATCTTCTCACATGGTATGGTGCTGTGGCCTGGTTTGTTTGGGTTTTGGTCCACTTTGGTTGGGTGCACCCGTGGTTGTGGACCGTTTAGAAAAGACAAGATTTGTGCAATGAAAGGCACAAGACTTTTCACTTCGACTACGTGGAGTTTGTTATATTGTCATTTTTCAATCGAGTTTTTCAGCTATGATCATGATGGTGTTGGTTGCATTGCACTCAATGTTTTTGGGAATGAACGAATCACGCACACTTACGGACAAACACAGACAGAGTGCATGTTTTTCTTGAAATGTTTGATTGATTTGTTTTTGTGTTTCTTTTGTTTGTTTCTGGATGTCTCTTTTAGATACAGATCACCCGCGAACGATGTACGATCAAAATATAATGACATAAAATTATACCATTTATGAATTTTTATTAATAAAAAACATAATTTTAATGACTGTTCGCAACGTTATATATCACTCTTTAACATATTTGATAAAAAGTAATAAGCCGAAAAGGAAAATTGAAATTCAATTATGGGCCGGTATCGTCAACACACGGCCCATTTAAGCGGCCCGAAGAGTATACGCGAGTCAACAGTTACTGTGACGACCGAGGCAGGGTTGATCGGAGATGGGGGAGCGGAGGTTGGTGTTGCTGGGTTTGGGAACGGCGATGTTGGTAGGCCTCTTTCTGGTCTACTCGAGGCTTTGGTTTATTGAATATTCAATTTCTTCTGATGAAACCGAATTGCTCAGGTTAAGCCCTTTTCAGCAGTTGTGTTTGTGAAAGTTTTTAAATTTACCCAATTTTGTGATGAATTTTGATTTGAGAATGAAATTGAATTTTATAAGGAAGAAAATTTCTCAAGGAAAAATTGCGGAAAAGTTTCTATTGGATTTGTTCCTTTTTCTGTAAGGAAAGGATTTAGGAAGCTGTTTTTAAGGTTAAGCGATTTGAAAACTTGTTTGATTCTGTTAGTGACATGACTACATGTCTTTTTGTTGTTTTATTGCATCTGCACGGCGGTTGTTAACGTGTTATTGTTATAGGAGGCAGTTTGATCTTGCTAATAAGGATGCAATGGATGAGTCTGCTGAGTGGAGGATGAGGTATGACATGGAGGTAGAGAGGGTTTCGAAGTGCACCCAAGAATTGACAAAAGTAATTTCACTATGTTATTTGCTATTTTTCAAGATGAGTTTTGGCAAACTGTCTTGTTGTATGGATTTTTTTAAATATTATTCAGCCGCATGCACATGGGAAACCTCGAGATAGCCTGGTTTTACCTTTATTTCTTGTCACATTTCCAGGTAAAGGACCTCTATCGGAAGGTTGATGATAAAAGCGTCATAAACAAATTGCAATTACTACAACAGGTATTGATAATTTGTTTGCTAACGTATCTACAATACCGGTATCAAAATTAAGATACGCATCTTTTGGCGTAAACCAGTAAGCGTGATAGAAGCTTTTAAGTATTTGTTGTCTTGCACTTGGGCACATCTGTAGGTGCTGAATATTGCTGACGTGCCAAATAATTTCCTGTTTGTGACATTATGTTTGATTTATTCAGGAAACAAAGACTTGTTAGAACGCATAGAGTCTCTGGAACGAGAAAATGCAGCTTTGAAGTCCAAGTGTCTCTCTAAAGAAAAAAGATAATGATCATATCCTGCAATGCGTATCAAAATTTGTATTCAGACATCTGACTGCGGAATCTGGAAACCAGATAATTGTACTCTGGTTCTCACGAGGTTCATATATGTAAATCAAATATTTTTTTACAAATTTAAATTTTACAAAACTTGTTTTATTTGCTTGTGACTGATCATTAGTCTCAGCCGCTGTTGTGTTCTTTCGCAATCTTCCTCGACCACATTTCACCTCCTTTGGGATTGAAGATGATGAGTTGAGCATGAATTTGATTCAGTAGAGGTTAGAAGTAGAATAGATTGAATTTGATAATATATTCTAAATTGAGTATTTATATTTAGAATCTTTGAGTATTCTAAATGTTTAGCTAGAATTTTAAATTCGTAATCTTAATTTGATTCGATCAACAGTTGCTCTGCTTCCTTGGGTATTAGATTCGGTAAAGTGACTTGATTTTTTTCATAGAATCTTGATTTCTGCGTTAAATTTCAGTCTAGATACAAAACATATCAATTCTATAGAAGTAATTTCAAATTGATTATTTCAAGAATTGTTTAATGTTCTTTCTTGATTTTGTGCTGCTAGAAACAACTGCCAGCCTAATATGAAAGTACAACTAACTCCTTGTAAAAGAATAAGTCAGTTATTACAGTCGAAACTCAACTGATTTAACCAGCTGAAAGCTTCCAGCTGTTTGTAACTGTTTTTTTAAATTCGTAACTCCTATATATAACCTTCTTACTGTTTATACTTCTTATTCTTCTACGCAATAAGTCAATAATAGTTTTAGTTCTAGAGCATTTCTGTGCTTCAAGAATACTGATTGGAAACTACAGCCGAGAAGAATCAGGATTCAGGACTGCTTAGCAATGGGTTGGAAAACTGCAGTCGGCGCAATTTTCATTCTGCTTCTGGCTTTCACGATACAGTAAGTTTTCAATAAAGCTTTACATGTTTTGAATAGTGCTTCTCAGAGTTCAGAGTTTAAAGCTGAGTTAGATTCTTGAGCTTTCTTTAATCCTGCAAAAATCTTTCTATAATCTTGCAACTGTTTATGATCTGAATTTTTCAGTACTGAGTGACTATGAAATGTGCAGCACTTTTATTGGTTTCGACCTGAAATTCAACATGTGCTCCCACATGAAATTTGACAATGGATATGAGTCTGCGGAAAAGTTTGAGGTTCAAGCTTCGCGATCCTAATTTCATTACTCCAACACTCCATCATGTGTACTGATCTTTATCGATTTTATTTCTTACAGTACATGGATTTAAATTTATCTCTTTTCAAAAGTGCACCGTGGACATGGCTAATGCGAACTTTCACAATGGTTAGTTTCAAATTTCAAGAATAAACTACAAACTTATCTAAACTTTCTTGTTCCCGATAGACTGATATTTTAGAACAATTGGGGTATCCATGCAGGTGATTGCAGTAGTACTTATTGTTGCTCTCATTTTGGAGAGTTTAAAATCTTTGATGCTGTATCTCATATGCCATGTGTTGGATATCCTCGCGGACTACCTGGCGGAGGTTTCACTAACCAATGACATGAATTTATTACCACCTTTCGAAGACATCAGGGGTTGATTTCCTTATCAACATTTGACTGGCTTGGGGATCAAATCTTTGATGAGGGTTACAATACCATAGGAGTCATGTTCTATCAGAGAAAGTCTTTTAAGAACTCATGAACTTCAAGGCTTAGATTTTGCAGTGGAATGAACAAATCTTAATGATTTCCTTGTTTTTTCCTGTTTTTAGTGTCTTGAATTGTCATAGAATACATCAGATCAATTTCTTCAAAGATAGTCTGTGACTCTGCAACATCAAAAAAATGGCTCGGATAAGCTTTTGTTCGCGAAAGTTTTATTTATTTTTATACGTTGATTTTGATTAATTCGACGGTAAAAAGTATTTTTTAATATAAATTTGAAAAATAATATTTTCAAAAGGCTTTTTTCCACAATAAATGAATAAATACACACAATTTCGAAAAAGAAAAAAAGAGGTATGAAGTCATCATATCGAGCGGCTTGCTATTTCGCTGTATCACGGCCCGCCTCAAACCCTAACCCGTTCTCAATTTCCGGTGCGTCTTCCGCACTTTCTCGAATTCGTAACGCCACGCGCGCGTGTCCATTTCCGATGTCGTCTCCATCTCAGTCTCGACACTTCACTTCCTCAACTGCTCTGCTCGCGAAGCAGTTCGATGACTTCCGTCACCAGTTGGATGCCTCCGGAAGCTTACGCGACCGTATCAAAACTGTAGTTGCGAAGATTGAGTCTACCAACAGACTCATTCATGCCGATTTGCTTCTTGTTCATCAGTCACGTCCGCTTCCTGGTAGTCTTTTTTCTTGTTTTGTTTTATGGTTAGGAATATGAAAGATGAGTTTATTGATGCTGTGTTGCATTTGTAGAAATTCTGGAGAAGGTAGTGAGTCAGATTAGTGTGTTGAATGATCTTTATAAGGAGCTTGCTGGAATTGTGGATGAATCCCCTGGAGAATACTACAGGTGAGTGAGTGACTCTGCCGGATAAGTAGTGATTTCAGTTATTGTTAAGAGTTTTTAATTTTTGATTAATTATTATTAATTTGATTTGCTTAGGTACAATGGCGAATGGAAAACGGAAACCCAGACTGTGGTGTCACTTCTTGCGTATATGCATTGGCTAGAGACTGGGAGTCTTCTTCTGCATGATGAAGCTGAGAACAAACTAGGATGTATGGTCAAGTTTTCACTTTGTGGTTTATCATGATCTATGTGTTATCTGCCTCATGCATTTGGTAAAAGTGCTAGTTTTGGTGTGGTTAAAAACTGAGATAGGGACGTATAGAAGCGAACGTACCTGGAGATTGTGAGGAACTTCACTTAACGTTATCTCTAGTTTTTTCCAAACGGATCTCGCTGGATCTTTTTTAGTAATTGCGTTTGGTTGGCTGATGCTGTGGTAGTGTATCATGTGTGACGATTGGTCATCAACTTGCATTAGACCTGAGGAATGTGTTTTCATTTATTGACTTCTTAATGGAAGTAATTGTGTGACATATACTCTCTTTTTGGTGTATCCTCAGTCACAATTTTTATGCCTCAATTCTAACTCTCTGATTGTTGGAACAGTGGATCCATTGAAATTTGGGTTGGACATTGAAGATTACCTTATTGGTTAGTTCTCTATTGTTCTCAAGTAACTACATATGCAATCCATTTGATGGGATCATGGTGTGAACAAAGTTTCTTATCCTTTGCAGGAATTTGCTTCATGTCCAATGAACTGGTAAAGTTTCTTGTGCATATCACCTCCAATAGGTCTTATCGTTTGCCCTTATCATGTTTTAGATGAGGCAAAACAAGGGGGTGTAGTTGAATGCGTGTATTATGTGTCACAATTACTTTTGGCTGCTTATCTTGTGCATTGGAACTTCCAAGCGAAGTTGAGAAAGTAGCATCTGCATTCAGTCGAGTATAACAACTCTCTTTTATGCAGCCAAGATATGTGGTGAACCGAGTGACAGCTGGAGACTATGACTGCCCAAGAAAAGTGTTGAAGTTTCTCACCGACCTTCATGCATCCTTCCGCATGTTGAATCTTCGAAACGATTTTTTGCGCAAGAAATTTGATGGTTATACACTGTTTAACTGTCTTTCTCCATTGCAATTTAAATGAAGTTCTTTGTATTCCGTGATATGTTCCACACTATTTGCTGCCCTCAAATTGTATTGACACTTGCATACGTATTTTGTAGGTATGAAGTATGACCTTAGAAAGGTGGAAGAAGTGTTTTACGATGTTAAGATCCGTGGGTTGGCAGCAAAGGGCGACACAAATGGGAAACAAGAAGCGCAAGTGTAGGTCAGCATGCAGATTTAACATCATTAGTTTTCAGGGCCTGTTGCTTTAGGCTCTCTGGGTTTAGGAATCTTTGTTAATGCAAGCATATGTGATAAAGTTGGGTTTGTTGCTGACTTTTTCACTCTCATAAACCGATAACAGAACAGTAAGACATTTCTCAAGAATTTATCTATTTTGCTGGAGAAAGAATTTAGGAGTTGGGTACCAAAAAAATTATTTTTGATGTGAATCAGCATTTGGCAATACTCTGGATAAATGTAGCATGAGCTAATCATATATGTTATAACAAAGAAGTTTAGATATAATGTTATACTTGTTCAACACACATTTAGGAAATTTGTATGCAATATTGTCTTAAGAGATAATGTGGTATATACTTATTTGGGCGAAAGGGTTTAGGTTAGGTGGGCTTGAAGCCTTGAAGGCGTCGAGGTTGGAGAAGGGCGCTTGTGGTGGAGCAGGTGAAATGATGACCGAAAATAGTCAGAAAGCTGGAATTTCCACTTATTATAAAATCAGAGAATTACTCTGGTGGATCCACTACTATTTGGTGGATCCATGAGTCCAACTTGTAGCCTTTGGATGGTTTTTGATCAATGGTTAGCAATGGTCAACTATTAGTCAAACTAAAGGGTAATATGGGAATAGTTAGGATTTTAGTTAGTTTAGTTAGCCTAGTTAGCATTTAATGCTTGATTAGATGACTTCATTTTCCCTCTCTCCTTAATTTTCCCTCTCTCCTTACAAACCCACTATTTTCAAAATTCAAACCCTCTCTCCTTAATCAATCCCACCATTTTCATAATTCAAGCTTTTTCATTTTCCCACCATTTTCATAATCCAAACCCTCTCACCTTAATCAATCCCACCATTTTCATACTTCAAGCTTTTTCATTTCCCCACTATTTTCATAATCCAAACCCTCTCTCCTTAATCAATCCCACCATTTTCATAATCTAAGCTTTTCATTTCCCCACCATTTTCATAATCTCAACCCATTCTAACCCGTTTGTAAACCAAATAATCCCACTCTCAACTGCAATTTAACTGTTGCACCCACATGTGCACCTTACTATTGCACTTTGTAGTTGCATCCTATAGTTGCATTTTTTCCCACTTGCACTTTCAGCATGCATTTCACATGTGCATTTCATACATGCATTTAGATCTTGCAATTTGCAGTTGCATTTTTACAGTTGCATTTAGTCTACAAATGTGTTCCATGTTCATTGTATTGCTTTTTTGTATAAATTTAACATGTTTCCGTATCATTTACCCTTTTTTGTGTTGTGTTGGCAGATGGTAATCATAGTTGTACGGTAACAAATGATTTCCATTATTTGGTTATCGCATTTCATTGCTGCATTTCACATGTGCATTTCACACTTGCATTTTGATCTTGCATTTTGCAGTTGCATTTTAGAGTTGCATTAAAGCTACAATTGTGTTCCATGTTCATTGTGTTGCTTTTACCCGGCTTCACAGTAATGTTTTCAGTATGATCTAACAAATGCAATTACAAATTACAAATTGATTTCCTTGTACCAGGCTTTGCAGTAATCAGATTACAAATTATGATCTAACAAATGCAATCAAAATGCATTAATAAAAAACAAATTACAAATTAATTTCACGCTACACCAGATCCGGATCCTAAAACATATGACAAGTGTACAAGACACATTACATACATGAATGAATGAGCCATATTGATCGATCATGCTGATGCACTTCCTAAGGTGGCAACCACAGCAAGAAGAACACCTGCGTAAACAAACAAACATTAAAAATCTCAGCTTTACGAACAAACAACATAATACACATTAGGTAAACATGAAAGCAATAATCAATAAACATCAGAGTAATAGTCAAAAGATTGAGAAAGGGGTAATGATCAAATCAATGAAACAAAATGCAATTATATACACAATTTCATACAAACAGATAACCATGAATGCAACACCAAAATGCAACAATAAAGTGCAAAACTTAAATGCACGAGCTAAAATCAAACTATAAAATCGGCAACTTCTATTTAAAATGCATTTATCATATGCAACTATAAAATGCATTTATAAAATGGAACTATAAAATGGAACTATAAAATGCAAACATAAAATGCAACTATAAAATGCAACTATAAAATGCAACTATAAAATGCAAACATAAAATGCAACTATAAAATGCAACTATAAAATGCAACTATAAAATGCAACATTCAGGAATGATAGCATTCAACAACTAATAGCATACACGTATAGAGCACTGGCATTTCAGATTTTGTTTCATGTTACACATGGACAAAAAATTCAAACATAGTTGAGCAGACTTGTACTATATCACCTGGAGCAAAATAACAAAATGCTCACGAGCACCTCCACCTTGACTTGCGCCATTTATAATCTCAGCAGTCTTGGAAGCATCCAAGGACTCCATAGCCTCATTCATATTGCACCATTTAACTATCAAATCCTTGACAACAAGATTAGGAGTGAGGAACGAGTGTGACAGAACTTGCTGTGTCCTTGGGCAAGTGCGGTTCCCCGCTTTGAGCCATTTCTGAATAGAAGCCCTATCGTACGTCTGCAATCATACAAACAAACACCAATCATACTCGAGCAAAAATCAGTACTCCATCGAGTTCATTCACAACAGCTACCACTAGAATGCGTAAAATTCAAATAAATCAATAACACCAAGCCAAACTTTATATCACCAAAAACCAACACTCACAGTAGATCTAACCACAATCGCATCCATTTCCTGATACCCAACAACTGGTCCATCGAATCTATGATAATCGGCCAAATCAGCAAACAGCGGCTTAATCGACGCGAACGGCAACTGTCTCTTACTCAACTGCTGCCTGTTCAGAACCCGAGGCACCGACATCGTAACCAATTATGCAACACGAGGGCGGAGTTAGGTGAAAAAAGGTTTAATTAGGGTTTGGGGGAGGGAGTGGGAACCATACGTCGGCGTCAACATCGGAACCGACATCTCAAACTCACTATTAACCGCCGATCTTCTTACCTTCCTCCAGTTTCGTCTTCACCGCCGTCTGTTGCTATCTCAGTTGGTCGTCGGTCGCGCTTTTCTTCACCGTCGTCTTCACTGCCGTCTGTCGCGCTTCTCTCCACTCGTTGCTGTCTCAGTTGAAATCGCAAAATCCTCCCGCCTAGAACCCTCTCTCCGAACGTAACCCTCTCTCCGCTGCTGTCTCTTAGGAAGTGACAGAAAGGAGCCTCAAGTCAAAGACCAAACTACCCTCAGCACATTAACCCCCAATTCATTCCCAACCAAACTAAATTTAAACACAGGTGACAAATGTCACAATCCAATCTATTCGATCTATAAAATGAAAGGCCCAGATCTGGACTCATGGATCCACCAAATAGTGGTGGATCCGCCAGAGATGCCCTCTATAAAATCATGCCAGTTGACATGAATTTTAGTTTACCACTTTGCCTTATTGCATGGAGCCAGCAGCCTTTGAAGATTGTTTCAAGTCTTGAATATACAGATTGTTTAATGATCGACAACATTGACTGCTTCAATTATTCTTACTTCAGTTACACCCAATTTACAAAACACCATGTTGAGTTTCCATTAGTGTTTTTTGCTTGTAAATTATTGTCGGCACTAGACAGTAGTAACATTAATAATTGTTAGAATGGTGTAAAGTTTGCAGACTAACAAAAGCTTTATTGTTGAATGTTGAAACAACTCTCAAGAGTCACCATCTTACCAACACCACCAATCCTCACTCTTTTATTCAAACCAAACCTACTCCCTCTCCCCCTTTCCTAGTCCATTCCTCCCTCCCTTCCTACCAACCATCTCCATTCCACTCTTACCTTGTAACCTTGTCCTCATCCTTCTCATCTTGGCTTCTCAATCACTTCCATTCATTCCATGCATATATAAACTCACCCATCACCTTATTCTAACTCAACTAACACAATCTCTTATCATCCTTTCCTTTCCTACCTTCACATTTCAAATCCAAGCACCACATTTCAAAAACCTACAGCAAACTCATACACAAATGGAATCAATCTGCAACCAAAACAAACACTCTTGCATGTCCAATGACCCCTTGAACTGGGGAATGGCAGCTGAATCCATGAAGGGCAGTCACTTAGACGAGGTCAAGAGAATGGTGGAGGATTACAGAAAGCCTTTAGTCAAGCTAGGTGGTGAAACACTAACTGTAGCTCAAGTAGCTGCCATTGCTTCTAGAGGAGGTGATAATGTTAAAGTGGAGCTTTCAGAAAGTGCTAGGAAGGTGTCAAGGCTAGTAGTGATTGGGTTATGGAGAGCATGGGAAAAGGGACTGATAGTTATGGTGTCACTACTGGATTTGGTGCTACATCGCACCGTAGGACTAAAGAAGGTGGCGCTTTGCAGAAGGAGCTGATCAGATTCTTGAATGCTGGTATCTTTGGAAATGGGACTGATTCATGTCATATGTTGTCTCAGACAGCTACAAGGGCTGCCATGTTGGTTAGAATCAACACACTTCTCCAAGGCTACTCAGGAATCAGATTTGAGATTCTTGAAGCTATTACTAGCTTCTTAAATCAGAATATCACTCCATGCTTGCCTCTACGTGGAACCATAACTGCATCAGGTGATTTAGTGCCACTGTCATACATTGCAGGACTTCTTACCGGTAGGCCTAACTCGAAAGCTGTTGCGGAGAATGGTGAGGTTATTAGTCCTGATGAGGCATTTAAGAGAGCTGGAATTGAAGGTGGGTTTTTTGAGTTGCAGCCTAAGGAAGGACTTGCTTTGGTGAATGGGACTGCTGTAGGGTCTGGTATGGCTTCAATGGTGCTGTTTGAGACTAATGTCTTGGCAGTTTTGGCTGAGATCATGTCTGCCGTTTTCGCCGAAGTGATGCAAGGGAAGCCTGAGTTTACTGATCATTTGACACATAAGTTGAAGCATCATCCTGGTCAGATTGAGGCAGCAGCCATTATGGAACACATCTTGGATGGAAGTGCTTATGTGAAAGCTGCTAAGAAGTTGCATGACACTGATCCTTTACAGAAGCCGAAGCAAGATAGGTATGCACTGAGGACTTCTCCACAATGGTTGGGACCTCAGATTGAGGTTATTAGATCTTCCACCAAGTCTATTGAAAGAGAGATCAACTCTGTCAATGACAATCCATTGATCGATGTTTCGAGGAATAAGGCCATCCATGGAGGAAATTTCCAAGGCACGCCTATCGGCGTATCTATGGACAATACTAGACTGGCCATTGCTGCTATAGGAAAGCTCATGTTTGCTCAGTTTTCTGAGCTTGTTAATGACTTTTACAACAATGGGTTGCCATCAAATCTCTCTGGCAGTAGGAATCCCAGCTTGGATTATGGCCTTAAAGGAGCTGAGATCGCGATGGCATCGTATTGTTCCGAGCTTCAGTTTCTAGCCAACCCTGTGACTAACCATGTTCAAAGTGCAGAACAGCACAACCAGGATGTTAACTCACTAGGACTGATTTCATCAAGAAAGACTTCTGAGGCTGTTGACATCTTGAAACTAATGTCATCAACTTATTTAGTTGCATTATGCCAAGCCATTGACTTGAGGCATATGGAAGAAAACCTGAAGAACACAGTTAAGAGCACTGTGAGCCAAGTTGCGAAAAGGACTCTAGCCACCGGAACAAATGGGGAGCTACACGCTTCGAGGTTTTGCGAGAAAGATCTGCTCAAAGTGATCGACAGAGAATATGTATTTGCCTACATTGATGATCCTTGCCTAGCCACTTACCCCTTAATGCAGAAACTGAGACAAGTACTAGTAGAACACGCGCTGACCAACGGCGAAAATGAGACTAACCCAAACACTTCCATATTCCAAAAGCTTGCAGCTTTTGAAGATGAGCTGAAGGCCATTTTACCTAAAGAGGTGGAAGACATGAGGGTAAAGATTGAAAATGGCAATGCACCGATACCGAATCAGATCAAGGATTGTAGATCATACCCTCTTTATAGATTTGTTAGGGAGGAGCTTGGGACAGCTTTGCTGACTGGAGAGAATGTGAGATCACCTGGTGAGGAGTTTGACAAAGTGTTCACAGCTATGTGTGAAGGTAAGCTCATTGATCCAATGCTGGAATGCCTCAAGGAGTGGAATGGTGCTCCTTTACCTATCTGTTAAGAACTCTACTCTTAGATTCTTCTAAGTCATACAAGTGTATATGTGACACAACAGTCAACAGACACTCATGTACTCTGATTATACTTTTCCTGCTTACAGATTTTAAAAGAATAAAATTACTTTAGCATTTTATAAATGAGATTTATTATTTCGAATAATACTTTCCAGGTATCGTAAATTGTGAAAACTTGTATTCGGTGCTCCGTAACTATTTGTTGCGAGTATCAAAACATGTTGTTTTAACATTTTAAAGTATAACTCTATATAGTTTTGACTGAACCCTTTATCGCAACAATACATGATCTGAATCCAAAATCCAAAATCAAGAGAGACAAACATATTTTCATAAAATGTGCCACATCTTTTCGATCGTTTACTTTAAAATGCAAGGGTTGGAATTAGCGGTTACCGAATAAAGCTAAATTTCTTATTTTTCAGTTATTACTTTAACAATCTTTTATTTCGTTATGATTCATTATTTAAATTTATAAAAAAATGTGCAGCAAAACACCAGTTTATTGAATATCCAAACAACCCCCCAATTGTCAGCTAAACTTATAAATTGCAGTCGCGACCCAGAACTCTTCAAGTATCATTTTCATCTCCCACCGGCGAACGTCCGTCGTTCTCCTCCGCGCCTGCCCCATTTCTCCTCTTCATATTCTTCTTAATACACATACGCACTTAAACCTTCTTCTGTACAAAATTTGGAGCCCTAGAAATTGATACAAAATCATTTCAAAAACTCAGATTTCTCTTTAATCGACCGGCAACAGATCGATTCCGATTCCACCGCGGAGGCTTCAAATAGATGTAAGCATTCTTCAATAGATTGAGTGAATATTACGAATTCTAGGGTTTGGTGGATTAGGGCTGTCGTAGTTGAATTTGCGTTTAGCGGAATTTTGAATTAGGGTTTTGATTATGAGCGATGGAGGAAATCCAGGTAGTCAGATTTGTGACGATTCGCGCCGAGCTGAGCCGAATGGATATGCGCGTGGTGTTTCCAGAGTTGCAGCGGCTCAGATATGTGAAAAGTTAGGGTTTCAGAGCTGCCAGGACTCGGCGCTGGACGCCTTAGCTGAGATTATGGTTAAATATGTTCGTGATTTAGGGAGAGTGACTGCTTCACATGCGAATATGGCTAGAAGAACTGAGTGTAATGTGTTTGATGTGGTCAGGGGGTTGGAGGATTTAGGGTTTGGTAGAGGATATACAGGTGGTTCTAGTGTTGTACATTGTTTGAGCGGTTCGGGTGTTTTGAAGGAATTAGTGGAGTATGTTGGTGGTAATGAGGATGAGCCGTTTGCGTTGCCTTTGCCGCAGTTTCCGGTGGCGGTGGAGAGGAGAATGGTGCCTAGTTTTGAGGAGATGGGGGAGATCCCGGCTGGGAAACATATACCTGATTGGTTGCCGGCATTTCCTGATCCTCATACGTATGTGCATACACCGATGTGGAATGAGAGGAAAAGTGATCCACGCCAGGATAAAGTCGAGCAGGTTAGACAAAGGAGGAAGGCGGAGAGGGCTTTGTTGGGTTTACAGCAACGATTGAATTTCAATGGGTCGGTTGGGTTGTCTAGTGCAATTTCTGATTTTGTTGATAGTGAAGAAGTAAAGGGGAATGGGAGTAATCATTTTCTTGATAAACCATTGCAGCTTGGTTCGGAAAATATTTCGCTCATGGACTCACCTGGTAAAAGTTCGAGCGAGGACATTACAGATAAGAACCCTGTCACTGTGCTCGAGGCTTTTGCCCCTGCAATTGAAGCCGCCAAAAGTGGGGTCTGCGAGTTGGGAGATGGGGAGCAAAATGGTGTACCGGAAAGAAGGCCTCTGGTTTTCTTGAAGTTTGGAAGTGGTAGGAAATTGTTAGGTAGACCTTCAGTTTTGAGCCTTCAATGTCGGAATCATAAAAGGAGAAAAGCTTCCTTTTTGGGACGGGATGAAGAAAGAGACGATAAAAAGAGAAGAGCTGAATATATTCTTAGACACTCTATGGAGTATCCACAAGAACTAACTCAATTGTGATATATTTGGTTATAGTTGGATGCTGGTTGTCACACATGATACAATCATACAATTGGATTCAATTTCTGCTAGATAAAAACTTCACCTGACGGAAGTTCATTCATTTAGCTTTCTCATTTTCAATTATGTATTGCTTGTGTATTGATTGAAACTAGGACATGTTTGTTGTAGTAAAGATTTTCCTTTTTAGGTTCCTTAATCCATTTGAAGCAGTTTACATTTAAAATGTAAAACTGTGGGAATTAGAGGGTGTGTTATCACGCAGCAAAGATGGCCTACAGAACCTGTTTTCTACTGTACATTAATTCAGCTATTGTGACCGCTGAATTAGTGTAGATTTTTAATTAAATATTATGCTTTAATTTATAAAAAATAATACGGATGATTGCGACGTTATGACTATCATATGCATGTCCCTTTTCTTATTATATAAATATTTAATAGTAAAGATTATTTGACCGACTAAATGATGTTTGCTTCATTATTCGTGCTTTAGCGATTGATTGCTTGGACGAAGTTGATTGAATCGTAGCGCTTAGGGTTTCCGGGCCGTACACTAAAATTTTAGGGTTGGGTTTTCATATGTTGATTTTCATGCTCTACTGATTGACTGGGGATAGCGATTCGGGGTAATTCGATGGAGACTGAACCCTCTTCCTCCGCTTCCCATCGAATCAATTGCCGGAACAAAATTGTTCAGGTTAGGGTTATGTCATCATCTTTTTTTCTGTTCATTTTTATGTTGAGAGATTGTGATTGATTGTTAATTAACGTGTGTTTTGTTTTTGATGGTCTCAGAGGCTGATTCAAGTTGGAGTTCCAGCTCCATTACTTGCAAAGCTGCATCGCGGTTTAATTGTGTTTTCTAAAGAGAATAAGTCTCGTATATCGGAGTTGGTATATGCCATCTTACCTACAGATGAGGATGCGAAGCATGTGTTTGACAATTCTGTTGTTGGTGGGTTGCAAGGATGGCTGAAAGAAAGTATGGTGTGGTTACAGTGGATGATGTTTGAAGGCAATCCACAAGAAGCGTTGAAGAAGCTTGCGGAAATGAGTGAAGGACAACGCGCTGTTTGTGGAACATCTTGGGAACCGAATGAATTTGCTTACTGTTGCAAGACGTGTGAACATGACCCGTCTTGTGCAATTTGCGTTCCGTGTTTTCAAAATGGGAATCATGAGGGTCATGACTATTCGATTATTAATACTGGGAATGGTTGCTGTGATTGTGGAGATGTCACTGCTTGGAAACCAGAAGGGTTCTGTTCCAAGCATAAAGGGGTGGTTCATATACGCCCTCTCGAGGAAGAGTATTCTGACTCTATGGGGCTTGTTCTTGATGCTGTACTTGTTTGTTGCCAGAACAATCTGCTACATGCGGAGGCTGTATATCATGAAACTTCTACAGGAAACAATCAATTTAAAATGATGAGAAAGTTCGCTAGTAAACTTTTAGCTGCTGTGAGTGGGATGCTTTTGGAGTTCTGCAGACATAGTGAGAGTCTACTCTGTTTAATTTGTAAAAAGATGCTGACGATAGCAGGTTTATTGGATGCTTTAGTAAGATCAGAGAGATACTTAAGTGGGAAAGCTGTCAAAATACTCAGTGAGATGCTGCTTAAGTTGTTGGGAGAACCTGAATTTAAGTATGAGTTTGCCAAAGCATTTGTTAAATTTTACCCGACCTTTATCATGTCAGCAATAAAAGAGAATGGAGATGCTTCTATGAAAGAACTGTCAACCTTACCATCGTTCTCAGTGCAACTTTTCACCGTTCCAATCATAACTCAGCGCCTTGTGAAGGAAGAAAACTTGTTGGCCATGCTCGTTGGATGTTTAGAAGACATTTTCAGCTCTTGTGGTGGAGAAGATGGTTGCCTTGTGGTAAGTTTTCTGTTGAGAGCTTCACCGTCTGCGATCAACATGCTAATGTATTTGACTTGCTGCTTATAGTTCTTTCCATAATATGTTTGTGCCTGACAAAAACTTGCTAAATTTGCTCTTTCATTCACTCTTTTATCAAATCATACTCATAATGAGTTGTGTATCACATTTCAGACTTAGATTTATATAACTGGCTGCATGTTTATGGAAATTTAAGTAGTACAAATCATTGCTGTATTGTGTTCGTTTGTCATGTATAATGGCTGTTTCCCTTTTGTTTAATGAGTGTACTAATAAACATTATCATTTTCTACTTCCCACCTGGCTTAATCAAACATTTCCTGTTGTCTAATGCTCCCTGAAAGCGTCTATATGTTGAACTGTCGCTAACCCAATAGGTTCCCCTTTTTGGAGCTCAGATATTGATGCGTTTATGGATTAATAAGTTCACGATTAGTTTTACTCTTCACTAACTTTCCAGATTTCTTAAGTCTTTCCATATTCCTTTACAGGTTAGCAAGTGGGAGAGGTTGTATGAAACCACACTGCATGTAGTTCATGACATCGGATACGTGATGAGCAATGATGACGTCCCTAGGTATTTGATAACAGAACGGCATGATATCCTCAGAAACTGGATCAAATTGTTGGGTTTCTTACAATCGATGGACGCATTAAAGAGGAAGGCTCGACTTCATGTGGTGGAAGAAAGCGAAACTGTTCATATGCCTTTTGTTTTGTGTCATTATCTAGAGGAAATTCATTCTTGCTTGGTTTCTGGAGTATTTGTGTCTTGGCAATTGCAAGAGACAACTAACACGCCGATACCAAATTCTGATGTTCAGTTTCCTACTATAGGCATTGCCACATGCTTAATTGATATGTGTCTGAAGGAAATCGTAAAAAAGTTGGTCTCCGGTCGTGCTTTAGAGGAAACACAGGTTCTCAAAGCACAAGAATGGCTAGACTTGGATTATGATGTGAGTTCACAGGAGATATCAGTTCACATTCCATTGCATCGTCTGCTAGCAGTGCTATTGCAGGAATCACTTGCAAAATATTGTGGTGCGTCTGCAGAGACCAACAGGATCTCTTCATGTTCAAGTGGCCCATCTCTGGTAGTTAATCATGAGGCTTTCAACCATTTCTTAAATGGCTGCTCCACGTATGGGTTTTCATCCTTTGTTATGGAGCATCCTTTACGTGTAAGAGTATTTTGTGCCCAAGTCTATGCTGGTATGTGGAAGAAGAATGGTTATGCCGCATTCTATTCCTGTGAATTATATGGTAATGTACAATGGTAAGCGCCTAGTCATTCTATATATAGTTTTAACCGTTGTCTGCAAAATATTTACAGTACCATTTTACATATGTAATTAAATAATATAGAGTCATTGAAATGCAGGTCGGACCAGTGCTTAGAGCTTGATTTGTTTATGCTCCAGTGTTGTGCTGCATTAGCGCCAGCTGATTCCTTTGTCAACAGAATTTTACAACGTTTTGGATTATCAAACTACCTCTCGATGAATGCAAAACAATGTAATGAGTACGTGATCCAACCTCCCCTTTTTATATATGACATCACTTGTGCTATGCTAAATGCTATATGATGCTATAATATTACGTGATCCAACTTCCGCTGAAAATTACCACGCATAATAAATATCTGAACAATTTGGTCACATCACTTGTGCCATGCAAAATGCTATGTGATGTACCAAGTGATTTAACTTTGTACCTGCAAATTTATGTCAGTATCTTTCCTGTTTCCGTAGACCTGTTTCTGAATCTGGGCATCAATTTTTGGTTTTTTCTCATGTTTCTTTTGTTTATTAATTGATCATGTGAGGAGTTGAATATGCTTTGCTTTTAGGTATGAACCAACTTTGATGAAGGAAATGCTCAATCTTCTAATACAAATAGTGAAAGAAAGGCGGTTTTGTGGTTTAAGTACTGCAGAAGGATTAAAAAGGGAACTTATTCGTAAGTTAGCCATTGGTGATGCCACTCACAGTCAGATTTTAAAGTCCCTCCCTCCTGACCTTAAGAATTGCAGTGTCTTTTCTAATATCTTGGACGACGTTGCTGTTTATTCTAATCCTTCGGGTTTTACCCAGGTTTGCATTTAATTCTTAATGTTATATATTTGCTTGTAATAACAAAAGCAAATCCCCTGATATTATTTCATCTGTCACTGAACCGCAGGGTAAGTATTCTCTGAAAAAGAAGTATTGGAAAGAGTTGGATCTTTATCACCCTCGATGGAAACCAAAAGATCTGCAGATTGCTGAAGAAAGGTACCTTCATTTTTGTGGTACTTCTGCTGTGACAGCTCAGCTTCCTAAGTGGTCTACGATTTATTATCCTCTAAATGGAATAGCCCGAGTTGCCACGTGTAAAGGGGTCCTGCAACTTACTCGTGCAGTTATCTATTACGCATGTGCAAGTGATGATCAAACTTCATCTCGCGCTCCGAATGGAGTACTTCTGACAGCCCTTCATTTACTTTCACTAGCACTTGATATTTGTTTGCTGCTTAAGGAAAGTAATTGCTCAAATCATGGGGTGGATTCAATCCCGTTGATAGCCTTAGCCTGTGAGAAAATTGACAAAGTTAAAACTGTTGAGGAGCACAGCTTGCTATCACTTCTGGTGTTGTTGATGAGAAAGTGCATGAAGGATGATCTTCCCCTCTGATGGAAGGCGGTAGTCATTACCTTTATTTACTTACTCGGAGCTTACTAAAGAGTTTTGCCGAGCTTGACACTAGCTGCAGGAACTATTTAAGATTATTTGCGCCTGAAATAGTTGGTAGTTTGTCTTCATCTAGTTTAAGTAACAGCATTGCTACAGACAACGCGAATTTGAACAATGATAAGCACAAAGAGAAAGCTCGGATGAGACAGGCTGCAATATTGGTGAGTTGTTTCAACTTTCAACATTAATTTCAGTGTAGGTACAAACTACTTGTTGGATTGTAGTTCAACAGTCACATTGCGTATTCACCCCTAATTAGGCAGTGAGTGGCTTGGCAGATACCAATCCACAGATCTTTCTGGCAGCTTTCAATTTGTATAAATTGATCAAAATAGATGTTCGTCATTAGCCTCTTTCCCATTGATTAGTGTTACAATTTGAAAGATGGGAAATCACATCAAGTTATTGCTTAGTGCTCACAGTCATTTAGAAAAAGAAATTACCTACGTGTTCCATCTCTTTATGGTTTTGGCTCTCATCTCTCATTAGCATTATTCTTACCTTTTATTTTGTTTGAGCATCTATATTCCATTTCTATCAGGAATCTCTCATGGAGCCTTATGTAAACAGTTTGATTTGTGGTACAGGCAAAAATGAAAGCAGAACAGTCCAAATTCCTGGAAAGCATTAATGCTGCTTCAAGTGATGAGTTGGATGAATCAGGCGGTCTTAAAGAAGGCTTGAAGGATGATGTTGATGAAACTACAGACAGTGAGCATGTTTGTTCCCTCTGCCATGCTCATTCCAGGAGCCCACTCGCTATTCCAGTTCTGCTACAAGTAAGGACTCCTGAAATAATTTTACTCAATTTTACCACTATAACGTTCCATTGCTGATTACTGTCGGTAAAGTTTGCATTTAACAGATTTATTTGTTTACTTTTTGACAGAAATCTAAGCTGGTGAGGATTCTCGATAAGGGTTTGCCATCGTGGGAGCTGGTTCATGAACCAGAGACTGGGAAGCTGATGGACCATATGCACGCGCACATTGGAAAGTCAAGTTCACTAGGGACTTGTACGTTTGCCATTGATATGACTCATGAAAACAATGATACCGTTCATTATAAAGGGAATATGGACCTATTAGGTATCGATAATGAATTGTCATGCCAATTCAGAAAGACCAATATGACTGATTTTCATTCATCAGAGAACTTAGAAGCCAATCTTTACTCCTCTGTTTGGAAATTCATACATGATCATATGAATGATGCAACAAACTCATCGAATGTCTTTGAGACCGTGACAAACTCGGATGCGGACTTCTCATCTTGTAAAGAGTATTTAGCTGGGACATCAGATAATATGACGAAGAACCACTCCGAAGCCACAGTTACAAAATATCTAGATAATGACATAGTTTCGGGATCCGGTCTCCAGTTTGGTAATGATGGCTTCGCTCCAGCTGATTGTGATGGCATTTTTCTTTCTTCTTGTGGACATGCAGTTCATCAGGAATGCCTTGATCGATACTTGTCTTCACTCAGAAAAAGGTATGTATTCTTATGTGCATCAGATATGTACATTTCGTTAGTCAACAAGTTTCTACGCTCAGTTATTTACTTGGCCTTCTCTTGGTTTAAACAGAAAGTTTGCCTCTGAAGGGACAAGCATTGTGGATCCAAACAAGGTAACACTGTGAGAACTGAGATATGTTTATCCTTTGTGGTTTGTATTTCATGTCGTGATTCATGTAGTTTTTTTGGTGCCTTCACCAGGGGGAGTTTCTTTGTCCCTTATGCCGTCTGCTTGCAAACTCTGCACTGCCTCGTTCTTCTCCAAGGAGAAAAAAACAAAGGACCATAACTAATTCTGGTTTGTTTTCTACCATTGGCCATTCGGAGACACCAAAGGATATACTATTTCATATCCGACAGGCCGTGGTCTTACTTCACACGACAGCTGTAATGGCTTCCAACATTAAAACACTTGATGAGATTCCTGATCGGCAGAATGAGAGACTTAAATCAAACTCTTCTCCTTTTCCCCTTGCACTTAAAGCTATGTATTTAGGAAGGAGCGGGGATGACTGTTCAACATTACCTTCAGGAAGCCAGTCGACTATCATGTGGGACACTCTCAAGTACTCCCTCATTGCAACTGAAATTGGAGCTCGCAGTAGTATTACTACTTTGTCTCCTTCACATGGCCTTGATTCGTTATACGAAGGGGCTAAATCTGTTGGTAAAGATTTGTTATCTGAGTTCCTTGAAGCCTCTGACACTAATAGAACGGAAAATCATTCTGATGTACTTTTGAGATTCAGGGGTATTCAGTTGTTTGCAAACTCTGTTTGTGGTCGTCCTCCTCGAAAATCATCTTCCAGCTCCACATCGGAACTAGCAGGTGAATTGTTTAGCTTTTGGTGTCAGTCTTTTACATTGTATAACTTGGCATTGTTTGCAAGTTTCCCATTTACTGATCATCAAGTAAAGGATGCATATTTAGGATCCTGAGGTAAATGCATTTTATATGATTCTGATCGTTTTCATGCAGGGAATTCAACCAGATCATTAAAAAAACTAAACCAGAAGATTCCATATCATGATGCTGTTTTCTTGGAGCTTGCATCTGAACCTGTTCTTGCTCTTGATCCCTTCTCATCGTTGATGTGGGTTTTCTTCTGCCTACCCAGTCCATTTTTAGCATGCAAGGAGTCGTTCATTTCTTTTGTTCATATCTTCTATGTTGTTTCAGTAACTCAGGTACGTGCTATAGCAGTGCTCTAAAAGTTACTATGATGTTCTGCAGCTCATTGGGCAGTAATCTTACAATAATTTTCTGCAGGCAATTATCACATACTGCGCCGATTCAAAAAATAACAGACGTGAAATAGGTTCAGAGAATGGTATGATCAAAGATATTTTATATGCTATGGGCGAAGATAAATTAATACAGCATTTCTTCAGATCCAACTATGTTGACCCCATTTGTGATATCAACACATTCATTCATCGCCTGACTTTTCCTTATCTGCGGAGGTGCGCTTTGCTTTCAAAATTACTTGGAATTTCATCCGTGGAGAGCTTCCTTGATAGATTGGCCACGACATCCATCACACAACGAATGCCTTGAGTGACTTGCAGAAAAAAGAGTATTCAGAGATCCAACTACTACACAATATGTTCGGTATCCCATCACTAGATGATGTTTTGAAAGATGGGACACTTTGTTGTCTAGCTATAAAATGGTACCATCAGTGGGACAATTGTTTCAAGAAAAATAGACTCGAACATATATTTTACGCCACCCCTGCAGTGCCGTTTAGGTTAATGCACCTACCTAATATTTATCAGACCTCCTTCAGAGGTATATGTGCTTCCTCACAGACGTGCTAATTAATTCATCGTTTGCTTATATCTGAATTTCTATATAACTTCTGTTGCTCGGAATCAGATACACAAATCGGCATTGCAGTGAATGTGAATATGTGCCCAAGGAACCTGCATTGTGTCTTATTTGCGGGAAAGTATGCTCCCCCTTTTGGAGGCCGTGCTGCAGGTTATTCATTTAATGTGTTACAGTTTCAGAAAGAGGGTTATTATTAGCATATGCTTTGTTGACCTTCGTGCTTCTCATTCTTGCTGTTTCAGGGGGAGTGGGTGCAAACTTCATGCAACGACATGCGGTGCTGGAATTGGGATATTTCTGCTTATCAGAGTATGGTGTAGATGTTAATTTTTTTTGATAATAATTAAATGAACTTTGGTTGAGATATTCATCTCATTGCAGCAAACTACTATTGTCATCTTGAGTGGGGTTAGAGAAGCAGTTTGGCCTTCTCCATACTTAGATGCTTATGGTGAAGAGGTACAAACTTAAGCTTCAGTGAAAGAGTGTTTTTTTCTTCTAGTCACGTCCTTGTAATTACACTCTGTAATTATTTATTAATTAATTTGGGAGTAGAGAGAATTGTGTACCTTGGAAATTTATCTTGCCAGTTTTCATCCAGTTCTCTTGCCTCTTTCCTGATTATCATTTTTGAATATCAGCATGACTAAACCTTTATTATAGGATGTTGGATTGCATAGGGAAGGCCCTTATTTCTCAGCGAGGAGCGATATGCAACACTTTGCCATATGGTTTGTTCCTTGTAACTTGCAAACTGTTTATGGTGGTCCAATCATCTCCTACATTTATTTCTTGTCATATGTTCATCTTATTCAAATTGGTCATCATGGTTTGGAATAGGTGGCAACACATGGCTTTGACCGTGATTCAAAGGTACTTCACAAAGCAACTATGTTTGAAATTTGAATGACGACTTAAGCAGGCACTCCAAGTATGGTTCATCATGGTGAGGTTAGTATCCACTGAATTATTGGCGATCTGTCCCTGAAACCCTTCATCTTGATGACTAAACCAAATGAAATAAATTTCCATTTGTTTTTTATTGTATAAACAGAGAGGGTCATAAGGCTTCGCCCTGGCAGTCCTGAACACACTAAAACTAGAAATGAGAGTAATTTGCCACTGTTGTCGATATTAAAATATTCTTTGCAATGCAAAAAATAGCCATGCGAATCTCTAAAACTTTATTGTCGAATATCCTTAATTGTTAGTGAAATTTAATTTCAGAGAATGTAGCTGATACTCTTTGTTTACAATTATCAACATTCTCTTGTGGGTCTGTATGTACTAAAGTGCTTGATTTGAGTTTCAGCTCACTGCTTTGGATTTCGAGCGTGGTTGTGGGAGTTTTGCAAGATGGATAACTAACTAATTAGTCTTCCTTCTTCGGAGACAGTGTGAACTGCTTGTAAACACCCAGTTCACAAAGTTACACGATGATGCAATGCATATTTATGTTCTTGGAGGTGACTGGCTACAAGTGTTATTACTAAAAACAAATGCTGGGAATATTAGATTTTATCAGTGATAAGTTTTTCTGAGTTGAGCTCAGAAAATGGTTGACCAGTTTGCATTGTAAGCTTCCAGAACTTGGCTGCACATCTTCGGACACAGGCATCTTCTTCCTTGTTAAGCTTTTTGCGTAGGAAACTGTGGACACAATCTGAGAAGCACCTGTCCACCATTGTATTATAATGCCTTAAACTGCAGAGAGCATCATCACCTTCATTAATGTTTAACAAAAATTGGTTAAGGAAGGTATTGGATTGACGATTGAGAAGAACCTGTCTCGTATTTTGACATCCTCAATCTTCTTTGACAAACTCTTTTTGTCTTCTTCTGAAAGAAGCTCCATGCTTCAATCACACTCCTTTTGTCCATCTTCAGATGATACTTTGTTGTTGGTGAAGGTCTGCCCTAGTCAACATACTTCTTTATTTATTGGTTGGTTTCTACTTGATGCTTACGAAACAGTAAAATAGTACTTCCAATTTTCTAAGTATTATATTATTAAAAATGGAGGTAGGAATAATTTAGTTCATTTGAAGTTTATTGTGTTTGATACTTGTGATGGTAATTAATGTCTCACATTTATTCCAATTTTATAATTAAAAGGATTTAAACTCATTGGAAAATGTTCTCTAAAGGGTCATTTT
This sequence comes from Sedum album, assembly GCA_006409495.1. Classification (NCBI taxonomy): domain Eukaryota; kingdom Viridiplantae; phylum Streptophyta; class Magnoliopsida; order Saxifragales; family Crassulaceae; genus Sedum; species Sedum album. The sequence goes on from QZGG01000090.1 coordinate 187,241, forward strand.
TTATTGTATATTCTCAAACGTTGATTTTAATTAAATTATTGTCAATCTTTTTTTCGATAGCAAAAAAATTATTGTCAATCTTAACTGTTAAATTAATAAGAATCAGAAAAATTATGTAATTAGTGTGTTTTTTACATCAAATTGCTGAGAGCTAATTCCATTGAAAGCTTCATTCAAGAATGTTAGTCAACAAACATGAATTCCAACAATAAATTAATATCCAATTACCCAAAATAATTGACCATCTACTAAAAATTTCCATGGGACCAATACGTCTCTCCAGGAAGCCATTTATATGGAATCACATTCCGTGCAACGTAACTCTTCCCACTAGTTGAAATCAATCTTAAAGAGAAGGGAGGATTCAGAGGACCAAAATTCAGATACCAAACAGCACTGTTTCTTTGTGTCAACGTCGACCATTTCGATGATCCGCCCTGTCGGAGCTGAACACTTTTCAATGTGCCGTGTCTATTTATGAATTTGATCGCAACCGCAAAGTAATAATTGTTGGACCTTGAACCACTGTAAACTTTATTGACCCTCCAAATTTGCATGAAATCCTGCATGTAACAAATTCAGTTAATTAGTTATTTTGTTTGTTAAACGGTTAGTTAGTTAGAATACGGAAATGAATTGATTGATGCAATGTCGGTACATACCGTCGAAACTTGATATTAATTCTACCAGCATTGAGGAGTTGATCTGCTAGGCCTGGTTTTGCCATGGCACCAAAAGCAGTGCCACTTAAATCGAAATGCAATCCGGCACATTCGAGGCAACTGTCAGTTATAACTACGCGTACAGGGGAGCCAGAACATGCAGGGTTCGACTTCGAACTACAACTCACCTGAAAAAAATCAACTCATAAAATATTTACGTAAATGGAATAGTAATACCTGCATGAAATGCAAAGATTTCTCAATTTTGATTACTTACTTGATAGCAAGCTCCGCAGTTATTGCCATTTCTGAAGATTTTAGGGCCTGCGGCCGATATGAAAGACGCAAATCCTGGTTTTCTTGCGACATCTAGTCCATATTCACAAGCTCCACCTTGATAATTTCTAACATTAGTCTAAATGATAAGAATGGAGGTTAAATATAAAAGGAAGATATCTTAACGAACGAGTCAATATTACCGGTGCTCCCAGCTCCGTTGCGCTCGCCATACCAAGTTGCGATGGCGGATTTAAAACTTCTCGAAGCGCTTGTAAAAGATTTTGCTTTACGTTCTTTGGATTTTTCAGGCATATAAGATTCTTGAGCCACACCATAATATTCTTCATACAGATTAGCTGAGCAAATGTATTCACTCAAAATGATACTAAAAATTAGGAGATATGAAAAAACCCTAATAGGGTTTTTTCTATTTGCTATAAAACTCTCCATTTCAATGGATGTAGAAAGAATGCTGTTTAAGGGTTTACAGCTGTGGTGTATGAGATTTTATGCAGTTATTTATGTACTAGAAAATGAAGTGATATTTTATGTGTGAGTAAAGAAACTTAGAATTGCAAGCTTTAGAGTAATTAATTGTGATGAATTCCATATTTACCTTGCATTTTGAATAGTTTTCGCTTTTCAATAATCGTCGTGAAATTTATTGCTTTACTTATTTCACACGTCAATAAATCAATTAATCAGTGCACTTCTAGCTTTTACAAAACAATGTGAAATCTTTACATATGTTTTATCGATTAATAAAAGAGTAACACATTTTTAATGGTATTTCTTCCGAAAATTAATAATTTTTCAATATGATATTCAAAAGAACTTTAATCATTTATGTTTTATTCATTGATATTTTAAAAAAAATTATTTCTTTTTTATGGTGCAAAATAACATGTTAGGATTTATATTTTATTTTTTTAACAATTAATAATACGGTGTAAATTAATGAGCATTCTGCTTCGTGTACCAACTGCCTCTCTTCCAGCCAAAACGCGATCAAACGCCGCCGTTTTTTCACGAAATGACATCGTTTCGTTTGAGGTCCCAATGCTAGATAAAATCAACTTGATTTATAATATTACAAATACCAAATTAGCTGCGTCTCTGAAATTAATAATAGTAATTGTACATTGGAGTCAGCACGTAATTAAGTTAATTTTGTTCATAAGGATTGAGTTTGTTCAAACTGTTGATTAGTTGGCCGGGCCGGGCCCTGCCTCAAAGTCTAGCTAGGTGACATTACCCACATTTAGGTTTAGGGTTTGTCTTCGATGTCCAGATTTATTGTTTATTCACTTTCTACAAATTCTATACTTCAGTTTAACCCAGTCCATTTTCTTTCGAAAAAATAAAACTTGGTGCGTTGATCTACTTAGTAATTTAATGGAATATTCTTAAGATTAACTTAAAACATGTTACCGGAAAAACGAATAAGAAGTATATATGGGATAATGGGAAGTTCCCTGTAATGTGGGGTTTTAGCAATTCTAGCAGCAGAATCAGGCTAACAATGGTCTCTATACGCCTATATATTACTTTCGTATACATTAAGAATTGTTGTTACGTAAAAACCGTATGTTGAGAAAATGATTACGGATAAAAATCACTATTCAATCATCATTGATATTTTTATTTTCCCTCATGTATCTACTTTTGCCACCCATTCCTCTATTACTCTTTATCAAATTTGAGAGCTGGATTTTTACACACCATACCTTGCAGTAATCATAATGATAATGAGTGAATCATAATGTATGTTGAACATATTCAACCAGCAACAAACATATGGCCCCTGCTTATTCACCCAACTTATCTTCATTTCATGATGCCATGTTAGACTCTATGTTTATAGTTAAACCCTAGATTTAGAATGTTCGAGTTAATTACGTCACGGCTTATTCTGGTATATCAGATTCATTTAGGACTTACTTTAGTATACAAAATGTATACGCTTGATTTTATACTCGTGTACGCACAAAAGAATGAAGATCTCTCAAGGAGGTGATAGAGGGCAGACCCTCTCAGATTGCTAGTCTGGTACGTAGTTGATTTAGAACCATGGTATAGTTATTTCAAATGCATCACATAAATTAACTTGAAAATTATTAGCCTCTCGTGCAAAATTATGTATACTGTACAGTCCCGTTCAATTTATAGAAAGAGCGTTATCACGTATGTAGATGAAGAATTGTGTCAAAAAATTTAGATATTAATCAATTATAGAAGTACAACTATCAATGCCTTGTAATGACCGAGTTTGCGGAAAACTTAATCAATTAAGAACAATTAAGATCACTACCATCATCAAAACAATGTCATAATTTGGAAGAATAGGTTGTTCGGTTATGTATTGTTGTAATTAAAACTGACAGTTATTTCAGGTTAATATTGACTCAAGTGTGCATATCATCATCTCATCATAGACCTACTTTACAAACCAGGGCGTTCTAAATACAAATGAGTAAAAGTTTGTAAGGTTAATTAAGACAACATTCCAGAAGACATTTAGTAATTAGATTAGAAGGATAAACCACAAATATTGTTACTTCTTATAACCCCTAGAAACCCATACCTATATGCCTAAAGCTACATTGATTCATTTTACCCAACACTCAAAATGAAAACCAAGCCCTTTTAAAATTTGCTTCTCCACATTGCTTTGATCACACAAATGCATGTATGCTGAAATTGCTTGGCCACCTAATTCCCTGTTTTTATCTTATCTTGTTTAATTCCAATTCTAGTTTATTAATAACGGTAAACAATGCCATGTATAGCTCTTTAAGTGACACGTTAAGAGATACAGTTCAATTGTAGTTTTTAAATTAGAAGCTACAACTACCAGATGCTGCCAAGCTTTAATTAGGGCTTGTGTGTGATCACATTCCGGCATAAAAGGGATTTTAATGATGTGCCTTAAGCTCTCCGTCTACATTGATTGAGAGTGTATTTGTAATTTGATCTTTGTTATCGTGACATCACTTAATTATAGAAAAATGGATTATATCAGGTGTTGATATACGATAATGTGATGATATTCCTTTTTTATTTCTTAAATAATTAGGTGTATGTACGCCCTAAAAAATTAGGGATTTTGATCTGTTAATATGAACACCCCCTAAATATATCGGGTGAAGGGTATTAATAATGGATTATCTTCTGCTTACGTCATGCGAGAAAATGAATACTATTCAGATGTTGGTGCGCATATTATGATGAATTTGGGGTTTTATTTGACTTCTGAATTCCACTATATATAGGTACAATGTGAGGACATCTTACTTGTCTTTGACAATGTCTTTCATTTGCGCAGTGTATTTGGTTGCCAAATAGGTTACAATAGCACAACTTACAGGGTTTAAATCGCGTACTGTAAAGATTTTTTGAATGATGAGAAAGTAAAATTAGAGAGAGATGTATGACTACTGCATTAGCAGATTATTTTCAATTAGGTATTTGACCACAAAATATATACACGGTTTTCTAATGTAACAACGAATGAGCTGACGACCTGTGAGAAACATGCTGCTAGGGTTGGGTGCTTTTCAACTTGAAAATCTATTGGGTTGTGTTCAAAGACCAAACCCTGCAGTCAATATTTTTGGACATTTATATTAACATCTTACCTAAAGCAGTAAACTATCATATACACATGTGTGGTCTGATACCAGATAATCATTGTATTTGAAAGTGCATTTCACATTTGATAACTTAACACATACTTACGTGGTAATTTACGAGAATTAAATCTAAATCCTTTTCGAAGTGGCTTGTATGACTATAAAATTGAAATACTTTTGGAGCCTAATTTCCTAAGTATGGACTGACTTTTGTGAATGACTTTAAAAATTTACTATTAACTTCCATCTTGAAATGGGAAGAAAATTTGGAGAAGGTTATGTGTAACTCCATAGCCGAACCCTAGTTCTATATCTGGGCAGCATTTATTTTTCATCACAAAGAATGGAACTAACACAACTACAGAAAATGATCAGGAATCAGAAGTTTGAATTTTTTTAGTATAAGAAGAAAAGGTGCTTTTAACTTCATCATGCATTAATGATAATTATATACAGAACTAAACAAAAAGCACAATAAATGATAAAATTTTGACATGTACCACAAGTCAAAGAAAAAAACATATTGACAATGATAAAGTCGGTCTTTTGATGATCATAAGCTAATTGTGAATGCGGATTAGAGTTTACCGGCGGCTTGACGTCTCAAGTTTTGACATCTCTTTCGCCCATGCTTGGCCAAGTCTGCATCAGATCATTCTCCACATCATTTTTATTGCTTCTTCTCCCCAATCTTTCATTTAATTTGTCAACCTTTTTTCTATATCCCCTTCATTATAAATACCTACTAGACAAATCTAATTAACGCATCCAAACAACAGGTTGATACAACTTGCCTTGATTCGCCCTAATCATAAAAAATCCAATCCATTTGTTCCAAATACTTTACTAACTGTTGGTTCCATATTTCTCTCTCTAACGTTTCTCATTTTTTGATTGGTTTCCAAACCTCACAAGATGGGTACACAAACTTTGTCGTCAGTTGCAATGTTGCTGCTCATCATCATGATGCTGTTGCTGTCTTGTCTTCCATACAGTTTAGGTAGTTACAATAATGATGAGCAGAATGGGCAAAGCCTCTCATCTCCTTTCCAAAGTATTTCTCATCATGATAAAAAGACATCCATAACTCCGAGGAGGCAACTGGCAACTTCTTCTTCATCTTTAAAAGTTGTGAAAGTAACTGATTATGGAGCTAAAGGTGATGGGAAATCAGATGACTCCAAGGTACTTATAATCACTATGATTTAGTTCTTTCCTTATATTCTTTATTACACCTTTCTTTATCTATGAAGTTGGACCATGCATGTGTTGGGTGGTGGTGGATTGGAAATTGAGGTATGTTTGGTTTTTGTTTGGTAGGCTTTTCAGAAAGCATGGAAGAAGGCTTGCTCAACAGCAAATGGCGTTCTTGAGGTTCCAAAGAATAAGAAGTTTCTTCTAGGGCCAAATACATTTTCAGGCCCTTGCAAATCTTCCCTCACAATGAAGGTATTAATTATACACAGATATATCCCATTCTACCCATTTTAGCTTATCAGGAACTATAAGAAAATGATCTGTGTATTATTATACAGGTATATGGAACCATTCTTGCTTCAGCCGATATGTCAGACTACAAAAAAGATCGAAGACATTGGATCATTTTCGACAATATCAAGAATTTCCATATTCATGGTCCTGGAAAGTTTGATGGAAATGGTAAAATATGGTGGAAAAACTCATGCAAAATCGATAAAACTAAAGTAAGAGAGATTCATAATGTCTACAAATATTCCTATCAATTGCAAGCATCCTCATTTTTTACTAACACTTCTGCTTCATTTCTGTGTAATTGAAGCCTTGCAAGCACGCACCCACGGTACTCTCCATTCCTTAAATTTCCCTCATAACACATCATTATTAATTTTTATGAGAATTATTTGTTCACCATTTATAGCCTTACTTCTGCAGGCAGTGACATTTTACGAATGTAATAACCTGAAAGTAGAGAATTTGGGGTTCTTAAATGCTCAACAGATGACAGTGAGTTTCCAAAAATGTGTCGGTGTCTGGGGCTCAATACTTGTAATAAAGTCACCTGAAAATAGCCCTAATACCGATGGAATACACATCACGGCAAGTCAGAATGTCCAGTTATCAAAATGTTCCATCAGAACTGGTAATCACTACTTTTCAAAAAAACTCATCAGAACTTCAAAATCAAATCTTATTTACATGTATGCATGGGACAGGTGATGACTGCATATCGATAGAGAGTGGATCAAAATACATCAAGGCATCTGATATTTATTGCGGTCCTGGACATGGAATCAGGTATGCGTAAACATGTACAGCCGATCTGACTCATCGATCCACAACATCTAATATATCTTCAACATATTTTCTTGTTGGTGAACAGCCCATGACTAAATAATATGTCTAAAACTTTGCAGCATTGGGAGCCTAGGTGATAACGGTTCGGAGGCCAGAGTTTCAGATGTTCTTGTGAATAGAGCTACGCTTTCAGGAACAACAAATGGAGTCAGAATTAAAACCTGGCAGGTTTGTTACTTGCTACTTTAGCAACCTTTGATATTTTCATACTTATATCTCAACTTTTTAAAATCGTTTTTATGAACTACAGGGTGGATCTGGATATGCCAGGAAGATTAAATTTGAAGACATTAAGATGGAAAATGTGACAAATCCTATTATTATCGATCAAAACTACTGCGATTCAGACGATCCTTGCAAAGAACAGGTAAAAACATAGAGCTAAAACTAATATATAAATTGGTCTTTATCAAAAATTCATCATACTTACAGATTCTCAGATGCTTAACATGAATTGTATTTTGTAGAGTAAGGCAGTACAGGTGGAGAATGTGGTGTTCCGTAACATCAAAGGAACAAGTGCTTCAGAAAAAGCAATAAACATTGTGTGCAGCAAGAAGCATCCATGCAAAGGGATTGTACTACAGAACATAAACCTTAAAACTGAAGATGGAGAAGATGATGCAAAAGGAGTGTGCAAAAATGCCCAAGTCCAGACTATTGGCACTGTCATACCTAAATGCGAAAGCGAAAGCTCAGATTAATTTATGAAAATACTTACACATATACAAATTATTTGATGTATATATGGAAAAATAAATAATTGGTGAATAGGGTTGTAACTGTTGTATTGATATTGTGTGGATATATGTTTAGATTGATGACTGATTTAATTCAGATTCTTCAATTTAACTGTTGTGTGAATAAAAGGATTGTTTTATGTAAATATTTCTATGAATATTAATAAATTATGTTGTCAAAAATTGAATGATTAGCAACTGAAGCTGTTTTTGTTGTTGTAAATGGGCCTTGAGGTTGACTGCAGCCCAATATGATTCGGAATCGATATCCCACATTGGATTACGCATATATGAAAATTTGGTATATTTAGACTGCACAGAGCGTTCAGAGCACGACCTTACTTGAACAGGATCTGTTCTATAGGACGTACCTCTGAATCCTTGATTACAAAGGAGACAGGAATCAAAGTCTGGTGGATGAAACATGACCGCCTGACCAGAGCGTGATTAACGGCGAAGCTGCCTTCGGGTGGTCTGAGCTGTAGAGGATCGTTCTGGGTTGCTTCGGTGACCTGGATGGTTAGGCGGTTCTCTGACAGACCTTAATCTTTTTGAGCGAGGGAGGAGCTGGATGATAAGAAGGCAGCTGTTACCAGCTGAAGACGAAAACTGCTCTGATGCTGGCTCAGGTGGGGTTCAGCCGAAGACTAAAAGAAGAGCAAGATAGGATGAACACCACAGCCATTTAGATATATACAGCTTTTCATGTGAAATGCAACCCGACAGGCGACAACTAAATATTCCTGACTACAATCTTCTGTTTTGTTTCTCGTCAATACTACAAAAGCGTTGTTTGCTTGTCTAGGTAAGGTCCATACAAACATCACAAGATTACAGTTGGAACGTCTTATGTGTTGTGTAGCCAATACGTTGTATGTTACTCAAATGCAATGCTCGCATCGGACATGAATGAAATTACAATTCTCAAAACCCTGAATCTTCTTATCCTCTTCACCCTTCTGTTCTGCCCCTTCTCATCCTGCTCCTCTTTGTCACTTCTCTTATTTGTAATCCTTACATTCATTGTCATTTGGTGGTTTGTATCAACTTATGGCTGCACTTCACTACTGCCCTTGAGGAGCTGTTTGTACCTGCGCACCACAAAACTGATTGATCAGCAAAGCAATTGCTGATCTGATAATATAGGCTAACATTCCATTGTAACCGAAAAACACGAAAAGAGACTACCTTGGACTTCCACACCTTTTGACTGTCACTGAAATATTGATTAGGATGATTTATGCCAGCATCACAAGACACACCATGAATTGCTTCAAAGGTCAAGGTGCATGCCAACTGCATATTTTAGCAAGGCTCATGTTCAGAAACCTAAAACATTCTCGAGCAAGTTAAAACTATATAGTCTGTTTGTCACCTGATAATGCTTGTTTCTTGTTTTGTCCATCACTTCCTCCAATGCTCGTCCGCTAACTCCCATTCTACCAAGAGCAGCTCTCAAATTTTCTTCACTGTGACACGATACAACTCTCAGAAGTTGTTACTGGGCCAATATCTTAAGACTAGCATTTAGTGCATATCGGAGTAGGCATGAAAAAACTCGTATAAGATTAGAAAAAAATTCGTGTAAGATTAGATCTCGTCTTTTAAAACTATCAAGCAAAATGAAGAGAGGATGAAGGGAGCAACATCCAGTTTTCATGTCAGAGCTGAGGCCAGAACGCTTTTCAGAATCAAACCTGAAATGCCGATATGGACAGCCATGATGGTCACCAGTACTAGGATTTGATGAGATGATTTTCTGGCATGAATATGGTGTGTAATCCTGCAGTTCAACAAGTATTTTCAATGATACTGGACAAGACATAGAGAGATAAAAATAAATGAGAAGAATTTGAGCGGGGTTGAATGGTTTCTTACTACTCTCTTTCCTTCTTGTCCATAGTTGTGGCGTATGCTGTAAGAGTACTCTTTGTCGAATCTGTCAGAACCAACCTACAAAAAGAGAAGGGATTTGTGCATATCAGCAAACATAAAATATCCAGAGAACACATAGTCGAGAAGCAGTCTTCAAGTGTCAAAGCTTTCTAGTCAGGGATCAAATAATGAATAACATAAATTCACGTTGAGCTATGTACACCTAGCCACAGACATTGTCACAGCAACATGTAGGCGAATTTTGAAGAAACATGCGTATGAAAGCTTAATCATGGATTCGACCACTAACCTTCTGTGAAAATTCAGCCTTCCAAAAGCAAGCGCATCGTCCAACTTCAGTCCCACACCCTACACCATACAAAATCACTAGGAATATTAAAGAGAAATCCATCTCTGGCTTGGTCCATCTTACTGGCATGCACTTGGTATCAAATAAACACCTAGACAGTTAATTTGTTTCCCAAGCATGGATGTGCAAAAAATATGCATCACTAGAAGCATAAATTTCTGTGTAAAAATCACTACCTTAAGAAAAAGGCCCAACTGCATCCTTCCTCCGTGCTTCAAGTGGTGATCTTCTTTTAACTGCAAACCAATAGTCCAATGTCCTTGGTAACATGATACTTAAGAGTGAAAAGTAGCAGATATAACAGAAACAGAAGATGCAAGTAACGTTTGGAAAGACAATTGTAAATCACAAGTACCTTGTCATATAAATGTCGCATGCATAAGGGAAATGAGCTCTTAGCCGCTTGATCAATGTCTTTCAATGTTATTTCATTAACATTTTTGACCTGAAAAATAAACAAATGACATGAAAAGTTACTTTTGATATAACCCAATTGCATGCAAAATAATGAGAGCCTAAGACTTGCCTGAGAATAATCTGGTCCTAAATAACTTGAGCTCAGCGCTTCTACAATCTGGATAATACAGCTAGTTAGATAACTTGCACATGACTCCAGATAAATAGCTACTACTGAGTTACAACTTACAGGGGTCAGCCTGTCTTTTTCCTGTTCCCTAATTGTGGCTATCCATTTCCTGCACCAAATCAAGGTTTTATATTTATTTAAGAATACATCTAGTTCTTACGAACAAAAAAATAAAAATCATGAACAATTAGGAGAACAAAAGTCCAGGGGCACCTGTTCGTAAGAACCAGCGCCTTAGAAAGATGACTTCGAAAATGTGTAACAACAAGAGAAACCACCTATTAAGAATAATTTGCATCTACTATTATCAGACATTGACTGTTTAAATATTTCAGAAACAGAGAAGAGCCAGAATATTAACCTGACTCATGGCAACATAAGCACTCCCTTTGAGTAAATAGACTCTACGGCCAGCTACAAGTTCCGGAACTTCCTCAAATGGTACCTATGAATGAATATGGGACAACTAGTAAAGGTAGTAGTTGAAAACAATATAGAAGACCAATTACCGAACTGCCAACTAAAATGACACTTCTTATTCTTTTTCATAACTCTCGAGACTAACTTCAGATTGCGTACCTTGAAGAACATAGAGCTGGCTGCATGCAAGTAAAAAAGAGTGTCATAAATGTGTGCATCAATTAAACTCAATAAAAGAAAATAAAAACGAAATGAAACGCCTCTATAACAAGGCAGTTTGAGATCCCATCATTAGGAAATGATTATTTTCAACAAACCAACGCACCATTGGGTAATGGCTGACCGATCGAGCGCATAACTTGTGTCAATTTATCCTTTACATTCTGTAACAAAAATAAAAAACAATCTTAGCAAGAGTAAATGTGAAATAGAATAATGATCACTGCTAGTTAGGAAATCCAGTACCTCATATTCTGCATTGCTCAGGGGTTTATTTGAAAGATCGAATTCTCCCATAATTGCCCGCTATAAATCCAAAAGAGAGCTTGGATAGTTAATCATATAAAACAGAGAATTCAATCACATTAATAAAAGCATCTTTACCTGACTTTCACTATTCTCAAGTCGAAACCTGTATCGGAAAAGTGCAGTCTCCATTGAAAGAAACCATTTCCGCAACTCCTCCCTTTAAAACCAAAGTAGTTTAATAATAACATAATTTCCAATTCACTAAACAAAATAACAAACCAGATAAACAAATAATAACTCACGTTCTACAGTACACAAGACGCAGAACAAAATGAGAGATCAAATCCTTGGTGAGCGTCTCCGACGCCTGTGCTGTCCTCATATTAGCCCTCCATAAATCACTTACCTTCACATTCCAACTTCTCACATCAGCATAAACTCAATAACTCAAAACTATGTTAAATTGGAATTATACTCAGCTTACCGATTTCTCCATTTCTTCCGGCTTCTTTCCTCGTGACAATCCATCCGAAATCCCTTTCAGAACTACAAAGTCAATCAACAACCAGCAATAGAGACATCAGAAAATAGAAATTGAAGAAACGAACATGTACAAAAGTTAAAACCTGCGACGTATACCTCGAAGGCGATCGATGGCGAAAAGCTCAAAATCCTCCAATCGGACCTCCAAAGGCGGTGCAGTTCGGTAAACTGGTAGAGTTGACGAGACGGCAGCCTCATCGGCCGATGACCTCCAGTTCGACCCGACAATCTCCATACCTTGATTTGGTTCGGATCCAACCCTAACTCAAAGCTTCCTCAGTTATCTGATGACTTCCTCAGGCGCCAAAATCATTTATTGGCGGGAGAAATAGACCACCGACTAATTAATCTTCGCCCGCTCGGTTCAATTGAAGTCGAATCAGACCGAACAATTACGATTTACAGCGGTTCAATCGAAGTGAAGAAAAACAAGTATATTCAAGCCTTTCCCTTTCTCTCTCTTTTTCTGATTTCTGAAATCGAATGAGAATGTCGGTGTCAGCCTTCCATTGATTTCGCACCAAACAGTTTCAAGATTCGCCTCCGCGGCTCCGCTCACTGTAAATTTTTTTTTTAATTATTAATTTGTACGCATTTTGTGTTGGATTCGAGGCGGATGTTGGCGAGAGTAGGTGATCGATCTGGAAACTTCATGTGATTTCATGAGACGAAGGCATCGTGTCGTATCTGTGTTTGGTTATCTGAGAGAGTGTGTGTGGTTTTGAGGTGGCGGAGGAGATTGAATTTATAGGAAATGAAAGGCGTCGGTGGTGGTGGTGGATTGACATACTCTATACAGGCGAAGCGGAGATGGAGGCTGGTGATTGGCGTATTTGTTCTTGTGATGTTGTCTATGCTCGTTCCATTTGTGTTTATGCTTGGATTTCATAACACCTTTCACTCCACAGGTCCAGTCTCTTACTGTGAATCTGGCTGTGCTTTTAAATTTTTTTAATTTGTTTAATAATGTTTAACTAGATCTGTGTGTTTCTTCACCATTGTGGTTGATAAGTCTTTCCGCTGAGATTTAGTTTCCGGTCCTGTTGGAATTGTGTGCAATGTTTTCACTACATTAAAAGCTAATGATGATATTTGAAATGCATTAATGACTTGAGTCAGATATATTTTATGTCTTGCACGCATGTTGTCAACTATGGCTTAAACACAGAGGATTCATTTAGTTATAGTGTTATCAAGTTGAAAATGTTATCTGACAATGGCAACTTTTATGCAGGTTACGTCTCTGATCAACATAATTCTCAAACAGTAAGTGTTGAGATCTGATAATAATTAAAGATTCGTAACTTTTAAATCTATGTATTTTTGTTACTGAGTTCCAACTTTATGTGGACACCAGCTCACATTTGTTGGGCTCTTGTTTGTACAGAATGTTGTTAATGATATCATTCAAGATGATGGTATATCAAGTCAGACTGAGGTCAGTACTATCTTAGAGATCCATTAATGCTGTATAAGCTAACAAAACTATCTCGTATATGTGAAAATGTGTATGATATTTCTTCTCACATCAGCTGTTACATTTTTGAAAAACTTAATATAACATTCTTTATGTCATAGGATGCCACCAAGAATCTCCCAGTAGAAGCTGAAAAAGGTATGCCAAATGATGGTAACGAGGACACCACAAAGAATCTCCCAGGACCCGGAGATACTGAAAAAGGAATCCCAAATGGCGAAAGTGAGGATGCAGATACGAAGTTCAACCAAGGGCAGAAAAAGAAATGAAGGACTCTAATGTTGGCGATATCAGCATGAAAACTGGGGATACTGAAGCTAAAGCATTGGATGATGGCATTGGCGACTCCAGCAAAAAAATCTCCAGCAAGTTTGAGAATGATACATTAAACAGTATAAAGATTCACCCTTCTCCTCCGAGTGAAGGTTTCTATCGGTCACTTCTTCATTTAAGTTTTCCTGTTTCTCTTTATTTTTTTGGGGAATAATCGATTGTAAAATTTCAGGTATGTCGCATTCAACTGACTTGGTGAAACCAATAAGTGATGTAAATGTAAGGATAGATGCTAGTAGTCAGTCTACGTTGGATATCAGTATCTTTTGTTCTTTCTTTATTATTTACTGAGTCTAGCTGTTAACACTAGATTTTCACAGGATACTCCCACAAAGGAAGTTCGGGTCTCTAACAATAAAAAAGGTGTTATTGAGGAAAGTGAAAAATCATGTGAAGTGAAGTATGGAAGCTATTGTCTTTGGCGACGAGAGCATCGAGAAGACATGATGGATGCTATGGTGAAGAAGTTAAAGGACCAGCTTTTTGTTGCTAGAGCTTATTATCCTAGTGTTGCGAAACTTCCAAAGCATGAGAAATTGACCCGAGATTTAAAACAAAATATACAAGAGCTAGAGCGTATATTTAGTGAAGCTTCTGCAGATGCTGATCTGCCACCAGAGTAAGTTTTATGTATAAATAATGCATATTATTTAGGCTCTTTTGGGGGTTTCACACATAACTGTGGTTATATAAATTTACTCAATTAGACTATTGTAGCCATATATTTGGTCACTAAAGAATCAACTTGGTTTGGTAACTGAAAAAAGGTGATATATTATAACTCTAAATTGATATTGTGTGCATAGCAAGCAGAGGACCATTTATACCACCATATATCATATTATTTTAGTTAGGTAAACACTCCATTTGAATGTGTACGCTGTCACATTAAAAATCTCGATCATCTATCATGCCATTTAGAGACGCAATGATTTTCTGGGTACTGATACAGGTTCATTCATAGATTAGGATCAGGATATGGTTCTGATGTGGTTTTCTTCCTAATAACTTATTGCAAATTGACACAAGAGTTGATAGTAATTTTAATAAGCTAGTGTTTGCTATAGTAATTGTAAATAGTGCTTTTGAAAGAGCCTGTGAAACATGCACTATCTAAACAACTGGATTGTATTCCAAGCATGGGCAAATATGAAGCACAGTCTTCTAGCCTTGTAAGTCAGGGCTTCTTCGTTCTTTCATTATGATACAAAGGTATCTTTCCATTTGTCGTAACTGGAACAGATAAATACCTTCAAATGAAAAATGTATCATCTGCTGACCCTTGTACATAGATCTTATGTGGGTGCATATTCTGAAGTCTGACGAGGAAATTATTTCTTGCTGTAGGATCGAGAAGAAGTCTCAGAGGATGGAAGCTGTAATAACAAAATCCAAATCACTCGTCTTGGACTGTGCCAATGTTGAAAAAAAGCTAAGACAATTAGTTGACTTAACTGAGGATGAAGCAAATTTTCATATGAAACAGAGTGCGTTTCTCTTCCAAATTTCTGTCCAGACGATTCCAAAAAGTCATCATTGCCTCTTCATGAGATTGACTGTGGAATATTTTAAGACCTCAGACAATGTGGAGGTTTTACTGGAAGACAAGTACATGAATCCCGAACTACAGCATTATGTTTTAATTTCCAGAAACATACTTGCAGCGTCGACCGTTATTAATTCAACTGTGATGCATGCAAAAGTGAGTTGCCAATTTTTAACATGTCTATACTCTTACTCATTGTTGGCATTTCGATGATTTTTGTTTTATGATATATTTCAGGATACAAGCAGGCAGGTTTTTCATGTGCTGACAGATAAACAAAACTACTTTGCTATGAAAATATGGTTCTTCAGAAATAAGTTTAAGGAAGCTGCTGTTCAAGTGTTGAATATTGAAGATCTAGAGCTGGCATCTCAAGCAAATACCTCAATTCATTTGTCATTGCCTGAAGAATTTCGCATTTCATTCCGCTCAGCTGATAGTTCTCCCACAGCTCCTCTGAAAACGGAGTACCTATCCGTGTTTTCTCATTCTCATTACCTTCTTCCTGAAATATTTCACTATTTGAAGCGAATTATAGTTTTAGATGATGACGTGGTTGTGAAACGAGACTTGTCTGTGCTATGGAACCTAAACTTGAATGGTAAAGTAAATGGGGCTGTGCAGAGTTGCAAGGTTAGGTTAGGTCAGCTGAAGAGTTTTTTGGGCATGAATAAATATGACGAAAGCTCTTGTGCATGGATGTCAGGATTAAACATTCTCGATCTAGTTAGGTGGAGGGAATCAAATATCACCGGGATTTACAAGAATTTACTGCGTAAGGTAAACCTATTACAGTGTTTCTTATCAATCATGTGAATATAGTTGCTATGCCTTGGTGCTTATGGCTTTCTGGCTTTTCTTCTTTTTTTGTTTCCTATTTTGTCTGCAGGTTTTGTATGCTAGTGATCTGTTTGTCAATGTTAAACAATAAATAATGTGTCAGATACTTATATGTAACAGTTTCTAACTGTTATTCTTATCTTTAAGTGGCATGATTGTAAAGACGCTTGGGGCTCTTTGACTCATATGTTTCGAATTTTTTGTCAGAAGGGAGGCAATCAGTCCGGCCCTGTTACTTTGCGAGCAAACTTGCTTTCCTTTCAGAATCAACTTTATCCGCTTGATGATACGTGGGTATTATCGGGTCTCGGTCACGATTACTCTGCGGATATTAGCACTGTAAACAATGCTGCAGTTCTGCATTATAATGGAAATATGAAACCTTGGTTAGATCTGGGAATACCTCAATATAAAGGTTACTGGAAACAATACTTGAACAAGGATGATATATATTTGAGCCAGTGCAATGTGAACTCGTAATGGAAGTACTGCAGTCCATATTTCGTAAGTAGAACATCCTTGGGGCTTTGAGGGAAGCAGTATTGGCTATCTTGACTGAATCCTTCCCACTTATATTCTTCTTAATTTTGTTAATAACGCTATCAGTGAAGGGGGCAGGCAAACTGAAGACCAGCCGGCATATACTATTTAGGAGAATCGATTATACTCTTCAGGACTGGCTGCACATGGAATGCAATGAAGATGTCCAGTTTGTGCAGTAACCCTACATCGGCAATAATCTGTTCTCTGAAAGTCTACAACTGCTCTCATTGTCAATTAGATAAGTTAGCCACATTCTTCAATCGGAGGTATTCTTTTCTGATTTTGGCTTTCCCTTCCTTTTTGGTTAGCCACATTCTTCACTCTTAGGTATTTTTGTATGATTAGTTCCTTCACCCTCCATTTTGGTTAATCAGTGATCTCTCAAACAGATTTCCTTATGTATTGTTATTGCTCCAACTTATCCCGATTCTTTATAATTGGCAAAGTCCAATGTAATATGAGACATCTTGTTTATATGGTTTATCTTCCACAGTGTAGGATCTTATTGCAAGGGAATGTTGTCCTTTGGTAAGGTTGAAACTGTATATTGTTTTCTTAAGGGTAAAAATATCCTCGGCAGTTTCATTTGTAGAATGTGAATCTCAGGGACAGAGGGGTGCAAAGATTTCTATGCAGAGTAAATGTTTTGTTGAATTTTTTTTGATTAGAATGTTTTGTTGAAATTGGATAGCCATTAATTAGCAAGACATGAATCTAAAAATCTAAATCACAATGTAAATGCATCAAATCTATATCAACTCATAAATTTTATGGTTACTAAAATATTTTACTAAAAAAATTAGTAAATAAAAAAATGATTAGTACTAATTCCGACACGTGGCATGTTCAGCTAGCTTCTAGAGCAGCATCGGCATGCATAACTGACGATTCGCTCGCTCGTTCGTTCCAGAACCTTCCTGTAAGATCTGCTCCCTTATTTTCCTCACCAGATTTATCTTCATACCGCGTATGTGTGTTTAGGTTTTCAGATTCACAAATCACAAATTCTTTAATCCTAATTTCGACGAGAACAGAGAATTAATCATCAACGATGGGAAGCAGCGATTTTTCATGGAAACTAGCGGATCACCCGAAGATCCCAAAAGGAAAGACGATCGCTTTGATCGTACTTGATGGATGGGGCGAGGCTAAACCAGATCAGTACAACTGCATCCATGTTGCCCAAACTCCAACTATGGATTCCCTCAAACAGGTCAGCTCATCTCATTCAATTTCGTATCTTTTTAAAATTTATAGTTTTTTATCATTAACATGTTTTTATAGGGTAATCCGGATTACTGGAGATTGATAAGAGCTCATGGAACAGCGGTTGGACTTCCGACGGAGGATGATATGGGGAATAGTGAAGTTGGACACAATGCGCTTGGGGCAGGACGCATTTTTTCTCAAGGGTGAGTATTTTGTTTAATTTTAGTTTTTCTTTTATTGATAATTGGAATTTTTAAGTGTTTTTCTAAAGGTTTGTGATTTATGTTGTGTAACTCAGTGCCAAGCTTGTAGACTCTGCGCTTGCATCTGGTAAGATTTATGACGGTGAAGGATTTAACTACATCAAGGAGTCGTTTGAGACCAATACGTTGCATCTTATTGGATTGTTGAGCGATGGAGGAGTTCACTCTCGTCTTGATCAGTTGCAGGTTTGTCTTTTCATTTTGGCATTTGTAACATCTGTTATCATCATACCATGCACTAGTTATCAAAGATTACTTATTTGATACCTTTTTGGTGGTTAATAGCTGTTGTTGAAAGGAGCTAGCGAGAGAGGGGCTAAAAGAATCCGTGTTCATATACTTACTGATGGTCGTGATGTTTTGGATGGGTCAAGTGTGGGATTTGTGGAAACTCTTGAACACGATCTTGAGCAGTTGCGTAAGAAAGGTGTTGATGCACGTATTGCATCGGGTGGTGGCCGTATGTATGTGACCATGGACCGATATGAGGTATCCATTCTTAAAACATTTATGTCATAGGGGGATATAGTAACTGTTGTATGTTTTGGCCGTTGCATCAGAGTACGTGAACCTAATGTGTTTGGTGTATGTGACTCTGCGTTTCTGTAGAATGACTGGGGTGTTGTCAAAAGAGGATGGGATGCACAAGTTCTGGGTGAAGCCCAATACAAGTTTAAGAGTGCTGTTGAAGCTGTTAAAAAATTAAGAGCAGATGGTCATAATGATCAGTATCTGCCTCCATTCGTCATTGTTGATGAAAATGAGAAGCCTGTTGGTCCAATAGTGGATGGTGATGCTGTTGTCACATTCAATTTCCGAGCTGATCGTATGACTATGCTTGCAAAAGCCCTTGAGTACGAAAACTTTGATTCATTTGACAGAGTTAGATTCCCTAAAATTCGATATGCTGGTATGCTTCAATATGATGGTGAGTTGAAGCTGCCAAGTCATTATCTTGTTTCCCCTCCAGAGATAGACAGAACATCTGGTGAATACTTGGTTCACAATGGTATCCGTACCTTCGCTTGCAGGTATGACTGAATCCAAAAAAAATTACATCAATTAGTTTTCAGTTTTCATAACAATATATTTTCCAAGTGAATTGTTTATCTGTTTGTTAACATTTCCTCCCAGTTGTTTGTCTAAAGTGATAGTTATCTCCTTTTATTTCTTGAATGTTTAGCTGTTCGTTGCTTCTTACTGCCACTTAGTTTATGAAAATTGCTCACTGGTTTGTTCTGTTATCACTGTTTTGTTTTATTGTGCACGAGCAGTGAGACTGTCAAATTCGGCCATGTTACCTTTTTCTGGAATGGGAATCGATCCGGGTACTTCAATTCAGAATTGGAAGAGTATGTGGAAATTCCTAGTGACTCTGGAATTACATTTAATGTCCAGCCAAAAATGAAGGCTTTAGAGATTGGCGAGAAAGCCAGAGATGCTATTCTTAGTGGCAAGTTTGACCAGGTACACAATATCTGTCATAAAATTCTTTCAGAAACACACAACTTCACTTGTAGTGTAATGAAGTGACGTTGATGTCCTTTTTGGATCAGGTGCGAGTTAACATTCCAAATGGGGACATGGTAGGTCATACGGGTGACATTGAAGCCACTATTGTAGCGTGCAAGGCTGCTGATGATGCTGTAAAGGTATGAAGTCAGTGAAGCTGTGTTCTATATTTCTCTTCATGAGCTGTGATTTATTTGGTTGTCTTGCTTGCAGATGATCTTGGATGCAGTTGAGAAAGTTGGTGGCATATATGTTGTAACTGCTGATCACGGTAATGCTGAGGATATGGTTAAGAGAAACAAAAAAGGGGAGCCTCTTCTTGACAAAGATGGCAAAATTCAGATACTCACCTCGCATACTCTGCAACCTGTGAGTATACCAGTCTTTGAGCATGATGGTATGAGCAACTTCTATAGCACAAAACAAATGACTGACTTGTTACTGTATTTATAGGTTCCTATTGCTATTGGCGGTCCTGGTTTAGCACCTGGTGTGAGATTCCGCAAAGATGTCCCGGATGGTGGGCTAGCCAACGTAGCCGCAACAGTGATGAATCTGCATGGATTCGAGGCACCTAGCGACTACGAACCAACTCTCATTGAAGTCGTGGACAAATAGAACCCTTTGAAATCAAAGTACTTCGAAGATGGCGACACTATTTTGGCATTAACGTTGGCAAATAATGCTGTGTGGCAAATATTTGAACCTTGTATTTTGCTCCCTAATATGCATGTTGGAGTTGGTCGAATGTTGTTTTAAACTTTACTCAGTAATAAACTAGAACTCTTTTATATTAAGATGTTTTCATGCAAAAAACAGACTGCAAATCTGTGCACTTTTTCATCTTTTATGAATGGGTTTTGTCAATTGTAAGTACTGAGAAGTGCTCACTAAACCACAAAGACATGCTCATTGACAGTACCAGCTTTGATCTGAGCTCCTCTCTTTCACAGTGCTGCTAATTGTTGAATGTTGATTGGGTAAGCAAAGGATCGTCTTTTAGAGCTAAATGAACTCTTGGCAAGTATTGTATTAGCTGCTTCAGTTGGATGAAATGCATCCCAGAATAAGTACTTCTTCCTGTTGCTACATGGTGATTGCAGAGGAAGACATGTTATTTGCCCGTTGTTCCGCCCCACCCCGCAACATCCCTTGTCCACCACCTCAAACCCTGCATTCAGGTAATTCGATCAGTGTTCCGATAAATATATTTTCAGGCACTCATCTTTTCTTCCATATATAAATTTATTCTTAGGTTTTCAGGTACCATAGGATGCAGCATTGTTGATCAGGTCTTTAGTACTCGCATAAGAATCAAGGAACACGACTTTCGCCCCACGCAACCTTCCACGGTTGAATTGTTGAACCAATCTCCGTAGCCCTGAGTTGAACAGAAGGACCACATTGTTGATGTTCTCATTGCAACGGGTGCCATTTCCATCATACCTAGCGAGCTGATACGGTATGCAACCAATCTGACCCACTGCAGTCACAATCATCTTTCGTGCACCTAGCTTATACAATTCCTGCACAGTTATATCAAGTGTACTGTCACTTTCATCAACAAATTTTGTTGCATTTTTTCTTTCGAAAAGGAATGCATACTGTAAGTTGGCGCGCATAGTCGTGCAGAAGCGAAGCTGCGTAGGCCTTGGGTGTAAACTGTGTACTTGTTGAGTAGAAATCAGTCATGAAGTAGTTATTGAGGTAGTCATTGCTTCCCAAGCCACAGTAGATTATGCATCTGCTTAAATATTGATTCAGACTAGTGTTGTCTCCTCTGAAGTACCTCCTCAGGTCCGAAATGCTGTCCTTAAAATTAGCCACTTGCTGGTTCATTGAATTATGTTGGCCCTGCAATGCACATTTCCACAAAACCATAAATACATAAGTAGCACAATCCTAGGAATATATTCTTGAAATAAAGTGTCACCAAGTTATTCCCGGTTTCTTCTCGAATTCCTGAGGCCCCGGATGCGTAGTTAGCTCCCCTTATCAGACGGCGGCCCTTGGTTCTGGCATAAGGCGGAATAAAGTTTTGAAATCCCAAAAGCTTGCCTGAAGTGATGAGAACCAAATAAGACTAGTAGATAATAAAAACATTCAAAAACATGTTTTTTGATTACCTAATGCATCCACATATGTCAGTCCGTTAGTAAACCGGCCAGTAGGGCCACGAGGAAAATCGATTCCATAAGGCCTATAGTTTGCTCTGGCAAGAGTGAGCATATAATTGTTGTTTCCATTATCAACCAGGGAATCACCAAATATAAAGAAGCCAGGCACTTGTTGGGACTTAGGCTTAGCTGAACGCTTCTGCTTCGAGCAGACCGGGAACTCAGCAACAGTATACACAACATCACATAGCCAAATCCAGACATGTCTGGCTCCAAGTCACTCACAGTATGATGATATTATGCTGAAGTGCTTTTGTTACTAGATTTATATGCATGCTTGATTAGAACTGTTTTTAGTTGGAGATCACGGATGCTTGCTTTAACTGCTCGCCGGGGAAATGGCGGTGATGGTTGGATATCTGGCTGGGGTGATAGTGATGAAATGTCTCGTGAATACCTTGTGCATTCATTGCCAGCAAAAATGGGTATGTGTGGAAATTGTCCGTGAAAGTTTAGGTTGCCTTTTGTACTCAGTAGAGCCAAAGCCAAGCACCAAGGGCATGTTTTTGCTGAGGATTGAACTCAGGATCTTCACTGAGCGCTTCCTAACTGCCACCGCTTGGCTACCCCTTTCAGGGCCAAGCATATGTTGTTAATTACTCTATCATTGTCTCATTTTTTAGGCATACCATTTTTCTCATTTTCAAAAATGAAGTATTTTGGCTCTCATATTACTCTCACATTTGCACTCTATGTCAAATTCTTCATGAAACCTATTCTCTTGGTCTCTCATTATTAATATGAATATAGCATGTGCTCGAAAGGATGATCGTATGGATGGACATGATGATAAAATTAGACAAGAAATCGATCGAGCCTGATCAAAAACTATACTTAATATTTGATTTTTTTGTCTCTTAAACCATGGTTAAAACTCATTTTTTAAAATTGTGTAGTAAAAAATAGACATCATTTTATTCATGGCACTTAATCAATAAAGATCTAAGAAACAACATGAACCATGCATACTTAGAATTTGGATTTTGTGTTAAGAATATTATACTCCACGTGTCCTTAAACCATTCATCTAACAGTCTCTGCCAGGCTTCCCTTCCAAGTTCCAACTCACAAATTACCAAACTAGACATCCTACTTACACAAACAATTCATAAAACATAAAATATCTCAAGGGTAATTATGGAATTTTCAAAAACAAAATCTACAACATCGTAGAACTGTCGACTACTTAAAACAAACTATTTAATAATAAACCCAGACATGTTTACTTAAGAAATAATCGGCCCACCAAGGGCTAGCCTAGTGGCAGTGGAGCTTGTTTTAGCGGGGTGGGTTTTTTAAAAAAAAAAAAAAAACTTAAGAAATAATCGAATCCTTTTTTTGGAATCGAATTCCAAATTCAGAGTTCTAGAAGAAGCAGAAGAGTCTCTCTGCATCGATTCTCGTATCAGATTTTCGCCATTGTTGTTGAAAATCGTCGTCTTTGCTTCTTCTGGGTAAGCTCAACAGGTTCGATTTTCGTTACTGTTTTTTTCTTGAATGATGAAATTTTGATGTTGATGTTGTGGTTTTGATAGCTATTTTTTGTTCGGTTTTAGGTTTTCTTTTGTAGGAGTTATGTTGTTGGATTTTAAATTTGATGTATTGTGAATTTAACGCGATTTGATTCCAAGTTTGGGGATTATTTCTTTCCGTGTTGAATTTGATGACATTTTGTGATTTATGTGTGCTGAGGATGTTTTGTTGTTTTTAGGCACAAAAAAACCTAATTTTGGATAGGTGGTGTGATGATTGTGTCATGGTTGGGAGATGGCGTGGTACATGTATCTGTTTAAGCTGTATGCGTGATTGATTCTTGTTATTTTTATTAGTTTTGAGGAGCTTTCGGTAACTAAAGTGGTGGAAGGAATTTAGAGGAGTGGGAGAATCGGAGAGTTATGGAGGGATTTGTATCAGCGGCTGTGATGGGAAGTCAAGGCGGTGGACAGACGTTGATACAGAGCATCAAGGTTGCTGTTTTGCCAATAGCTAAAGTGTTTACGGTTTGCTTTATGGGATTCCTTATGGCGTCTAAGCGTGTAAATATTTTGCCAGCCAGCGGAAGAAAACTGTTAAACGGGGTATGTATTTATCTGACATGAATTGGTGTATTTAACTGTAATTATGATAGATCTTTTAGGCTGAGCCTTCTTTTGCTTTGAAATTATTTTTTTGTGGGGATAACAAAAATAAGTAGTTGAAAATTTTAATTTCGTATTATGATTTTGTCTGAATCACACCGACAATGCACACATGTGCTTCCATGCTCATAAGGTGTATATCAATAAAGCTTGTGCTGTTTCTTACAATCAGTCATTGTAATTATCAATTTAATCGTAACGGTTTCAGGTTTATATTATACGTTTGTGATGTCCAATGCAGTTTTTATGGATATATAAGATGCTATCTTAATGTGATGCAGTTGGTGTTTTCACTTTTGCTACCATGCCTTATATTCTCTCAACTTGGACAAGCTGTTACCATTCAAAAGATGCTCGAGTGGTAAAAACCATGGACGCTATTTTAGTGTATTTTGTCTGAACTGAAGCTAGCAACTAGCACCATCTATTTGGTCTGACAATTGTGTTTGCTTTCGTATCTGTAGGTGGTTCATTCCTGTCAATGTGATTTTGGGCTCTATATCAGGATCAATAATCGGTTTTCTAGTAGCATCCATAGCTCGCCCGCCATACCCATTCTTCAAGTTCACAATTGTACAAATTGGAATCGGTATGATATTCTGGTCCTGGAGTCTTTCAATCTTTGATCATCCAGTTTCTTGCGTTTTCATGACAATGACATTATATCAATGTTTGGATTTGCATTACATACAGGAAATATCGGGAATGTACCCCTAGTACTGATTTCCGCTCTATGTAGAGACCAATCCAATCCATTTGGTGACTCTGATAAATGTTCCAGAGATGGGACTGCCTATATATCATTCGGACAGTGGGTATGTTCTCATCATCTTTTCCTGTTTTTGTTAAATAATAACACAGGTGTTAATCAGATATGTTTTTGTGACTTGGATACTTAGGAAATCCATCTGGTGGATCCACTACTATTTGGTGGATCCATGAGTCCAACTATGGACCATTAGATGGGTTTTAAATCAATGGTTAGGAATGGTCCCCTATTAGTCAAACTAAAGGGTAATATGGGAATAGTTAGGATTTTAGTTAGTTTAGTTAGTCTAGTTAGCTTGATTAGATGGCATCATTAAATGCAATGTGATGTTTTGAACCATTCTCTCACCTTAATTTTAAAAATTCCCTCTCTCCTTAATTTCCCTCTCTCCTTAATTTTCCCTCTCTCCTTATTTTTTCCTCTCTCCTTACAAACCCACCATTTTCAAAATTCAAACCCTCTCTCCTTAATCAATCCCACCATTTTCATAAATTGAAGCTTTTTCATTTCCCCACCATTTTCATAATCCAAACCCTCTCTCCTTAATCAATCCCACCATTTTCATAATTCAAGCTTTTTCATTTCCCCACCATTTTCATAAACAAAACCCTTTCTCCCTAATCAATCCCACCATTTTCATAATCTAAGCTTTTCATTTCCCCACCATTTTCATAATCTCAACCCATTCTAACCCGTTTGTAAACCAAACAATCGCACTCTCAACTGCATTTTAACTGTTGCACCCCACATGTGCACCTTACTATTGCAACTACAAGTTGCAACTACAAGTTGCAACTACAAGTTGCAACAGGGAAGTGCAATATCAAGTTGCAACATGGAATTGCAATAACAAGTTGCAACAACAAGTTTAGAATTCATAGTTGCATTGTCACTCCGCGACCAGATAACCAAAAACTAACATAGAACTGCAACTACAAGGTGCAACTAATAAATGCAACTACAAGGCGCAACTAATAAACTACAAGGTGCAAGTAATAATATGTTACATGTTGCATTTTGCATCTACGTTACATGTTCAGAACTGTAGCTCTTGCATTTTGCAGTTGCATTTTAGAGTTGCATTAAAGGTACAATTGTGTTCCATGTTCATTGTATTGCTATTTTTGTATAAATTTAATATGTTTCCGTGCTTTTAAGTTGGCTAAATAAATGGCTAGTGAACGTTCAGAGCAATGTGCTGATGCAAAACCATTAGAAATTGTATTTTACTTCAAATCACATTTTGAGAAATTTAATTTTGATAAATAAACTTTGTGATGAAAATTATAAAAAGCAACTTGAAAATGCAACTATAAAAAGCAAATAAAAAATGCAAATAAAAAATGCATCAGCATGATCTAACAAGTTGCATCCGTAAACTTGCAACTACAAGTTGCAAACGGGAAGTGCAACAACAAGTTGCAACCGGAAAGTGCAACAACAAGTTGCAACAATAAAGTGCACCAACAGGTTCAATAAGTTAAATGTTCATCGTATTGCTATTTTTGTATAAATTTAATATGCTTCTGTGCTATTTTTGTGAAACAAAATAAAATTCAAAACTCAAACACCACATGCCAAGGAATACAAGTTAAAGACAGACTGTCATTAAAATAAAAAGCAAAAATAGATTTCTTCTACGGCTTTTTCCCTTGCGCGTTCAGACAACCTCAACGCCTTGATCTCCGCTTGAGCTTCTGCCAACTCCTAATCCATTTCTGCAACACTCCAAACACTTACCAGCTTAATAGCGACCTCTTCTCCGGTCTGAACATTGACACCTATCCAAACAAAAACCTTTACATGAGACATAATATTAACAAACGAAACATTTATACTTTTTTTGCAGTAGCTTCTACATATCATTCTTAATGCAAAATCCACCACAAAAGAAAATCTATCTGTACAAATTCAAAGAAGTACCCAGATAAAGCTCCCCAAAAGAGCCACTCCCAATTTTCCGTCCGAGCTTGAACTTACCTCCAATCACATGGTCCATTTCCAAACTTTATTTTCAAATACCCAACAATTTGATACAAACTCAACTCTACAAATCGAAACTCCCAACAAAACACCAAAATTGGCTCCTGACTCCAAATCCTCAAATTCAAAATTCTCAAACACCAGAAAAAAGGTACAAAATTTAACAACAAAATGATACAACAAAGCCCTTGCAACACCGATACAATTGAACCCTAGAGAGACCAAATCAATGCAAAATACACATACCCCACTTCACAGAAACTCAAACGGTATCGGTGCGACGATATCGGTGCGACGAGACTCAACAAGAATCGGAGATCCAACACCACCGATTTCTCCGCGACCGGCGCCGAAGCCTCCGCCGTCCGAATCAACTCCAGATTCAAATCCCGATCTCCATCCGGATGGTTTGAAGGTGAGTTGATTTCATGAAGGTGAGTTGATTTCATGAAGGTGAAGGTGAGTTGATTTCATGAATTAGGTGAGAGGGTGAGAGGGTGAGAGGGTGAGAGGGTGAGAGGGTGAGAGGGTGAGAGGGTGAGAGGGTGAGAGGGTGAGCCAGAAAGGAGCCTCTCTCCTCTGCTGTCTGTTAGGAAGTGACAGAAAGGAGCTTCAAATCAAAGACCAAACTACCCTCAGCCAAATAACTACCAATTCGTTGCCAACCAAACGAAATTGTAACACACCTGACAGATGTCACAAGCAGAGGAGAGAGGGTTACCAGATGAAAGGCCCAGATCTGGACTTATGGACTCACCAAATAGTACAAGACCCACCAGAAGGGCCCTCTGGATACTTATGTGTCTTACAAACAAATGACAGCAATTAATGAGTGTTTTGCACTTTTAGGTTGGTGCAATCATCCTCTACACATACGTGTTCAATATGTTAGCGCCTCCTCCTGAAGGTACCTTCGACATTGAAGAGGAAATGAGTCTTCCAGTAAAAAATATTTCAAATGAGAGCAACACTCCGGAGCAAGTTCCCTTGCTAGACTCTGAAAATCCAGAAACAGCAGTGAACACTTCAAGTTCAAAAATGAAAATGGTATGTATCAGCAATTTTTATTAGAATGATTGATACACGATCGATACCTGCTGATTTTGTTTTTACTTTTATTTGCAGATAAAATCTCTCTTATTATTTGTGTATGACAAGTTGAAGGTTAAACAACTGATTCAGCCTCCTATCATTGCATCCGTGAGTAAAAATTTCTCTATATTGCGAAATTGGATTAGAACATCACATTATTGCATGTTCATCTCTGAATGACTAGAGAGTGTTTAGTAGGCCTCTGGAGCTCGTCATCTGAATATGATTCTAATATTCATTTTTTTCAGGTCCTAGCCATGATTCTTGGAGCCATACCGTTTACGAAGCATTTGATCTTCTCCAGTGACGGCCCACTATTTTTTTTCACTGACGGCTTTACTATTCTCGGGTATGCAAACATATTTTGTTGATCATGTTGCTTGTAATTGCTTATATTTACTTTGTAAGCACTGCATCACTTCAAGATCCTCCATTTAGTTGTATCATGACATTAACATTTTTCATTAACAGAGAAGCTATGATTCCCTGCATCTTGTTGGCATTAGGAGGCAATCTTGTCGATGGTATGCACCTTAGTTTTCTAGTTTTCACTACTCGCGGACATTTTTAAACGTTGAAAACTGATGTAATCTGTGAATCTCAGGTCCAGGGAAATCAAAATTAGGATTAAGGACAACTGCTGCCATCATTTTTGGTCGATTGGTTTTAGTCCCTCCAGCAGGACTTGGTATTGTGATGTTAGCTGATAGACTTGGTTTCCTTCCTCCTGGTGATAAGATGTTTAGATTTGTTCTACTCCTCCAGCATACAATGCCAACATCTGTTCTAGCAGGTTAAATTGCTAACCTTCAACGTTTGAATAATGTATTCCATTGTTGTGCATCCTTGACACATCATTTTGTTGTCCACAGGCGCAGTTGCTAATCTAAGAGGCTGCGGAAGGGAAGCAGCAGCAGTGCTTTTCTGGGTACACATATTTGCGATCATCTCAATGGCAGGATGGATCGTTTTATACCTCAACATATTGTTTTGAGGGAGTTGTCGGACAGTAATGGTGCGGGATGGCCACATCGCAAATATCAATTTTCACACGGGGAGATAACAGCTAAAGGCATAGTAGTTCACCAGCATTTATTGTATGTGATGCATTAGATTTACCATCAGCATTGCATTTAGAGTCAGAAGATTCCAACCTTCATCTGTTTAGCATCAGTATAGCAGTTGAAGATTCCTATTGCACATACATTTCATATTTCAATTCCAAACCAAATGTATGTAGAAGGATCTTCTTTACAAGCAATTGTCATTGAAATAATTCCTTCATTTATCTTAATATTCGGAACAGCTCTTGTTCCTAAAATATGTTGCACAAGAGACTTGTAATTTGTTTCATCACACAATACCTTTAAAACGGCTGGCCTTTACAAAGACTGAACACACTGTAATATAGGAACTTAAATAGAGAGAGACGCCCTACATAAATTGAGCTGTGTTGGGTTGGAATATTTTAAAACAAAGAAAAATAATACTAGAATACCCTAAAAACGCCATCGGCACTCCGTTCAGCTTTTGTTCTTCTTTGGTGCTTTCGTACTTCTTCGGCTGCAGAAGTTAAAACCCCATGACGAATTCAG
Source organism: Sedum album (assembly GCA_006409495.1). Taxonomy (NCBI): domain Eukaryota; kingdom Viridiplantae; phylum Streptophyta; class Magnoliopsida; order Saxifragales; family Crassulaceae; genus Sedum; species Sedum album. Next base: position 216,627 of record QZGG01000090.1, read on the forward strand.
GTATTACACTAAAGAAAAATTGATCAAATGAAGTAAACTTACATGTTGATTACAAATTGAATTGAAAAACTCAAATATTCAAGTTGACCGTTAAAATTAACATTTAAAACCCAACTTATCTTTCAAAAAACTGACCTAAACTGAAATCACAGGTGAATTTCAGGAAAGCAATCGACAGGAGAGATTCATAACAACAGAAATATAAGGTTCAATAAAACAGACATAAATCTTGGATCCCAAAGTCTCAGCCCGAGCAATTTAAACGATGTTTTTGATATCGATTCCATTAGCAGGACAATGAAATCACAAACGTTCGGAACAAATAAATATTATATAAACAAACCGTGCTTGAAATAAACAGAAACAGCTGCAACATTTTATCCTCTCGAAAACTGAATTATAAAGTAAGCATTCTCCACTACTCTTCACGCCCAAAGCTCAAACCTCCCTGCACCCACACATACACATCACTCAGTAAAGACTAATTCGAATATCAACACACTCGCATTCCCTGGTTTTACAATATCAACGCTACATCTAAACACACATACACCGCGCTTTAAATGTGATCTTACAATCAACTTCCAAAATCCATCAATACATAATTTTAATATCTGAATAACAAAATAAACTCACAAGCTAATTCTGAGGAGCAGTAAAATGCTCGACAACTTTCTTATCTATTCTCTCCATTGCCACATCCCACATATCATTTCCGATATGCTTCGGCTGCAAACAAACAAATCAAAACACGCATTAGATCGGCGATTGAATCCAAACAAAAAGTGGAATTAGCAGATCGTACTCGGCCGTGAGCTTTTTTGTGGATGTAGTACTGAGCATTTCCCATAACGCAGAGCATCCCAGCTATGATTCCTAATGGAAGCAAAGCTTCTAGAACCATCATCCCCATTCTCGCTTCTTCTTCCTCTTCTTCGACTCGATTCGTCTCAGAGTGGTCAATCTGGCCGCGTTCATGGTTCATCTCCATCCCCAGCTTCGATTGGGCCGTGACCCAAATAGACTTCTGATTGGGCCGGTCGGTTTCATTTTACACGGTCTAATCCGAAATATTAATAAATAATCAAGTCTACGTAAGAAGACCATGCAACGAATTTAGATTGCAAATAAAAATGGCAATCTGGTCTGCTACAGCTTTCAGTTCCTGGACTTTGTTGGATTCTTGCTAACCAGATCTGCACCACTGACATATTTGCCAAATTAAGATGTAATGGTTCTTATCTAAATAATCCTGCAAATTAAGATGGCTAACGTCCCGATAAACCCCTATGAATGCCAAAGGAAATCCCTAAAAAACCTTGTTGTACCTCACCATATGTGAACAAAACTATAACCAAACAGCCAAAGTCAATAATGAAACTTACAGCTTCATGGTCATTTGAGCTGTTTCCGATCCTTTCAATATCAGAAATTTCCACATCCCCACTTTCGCAATTCGAGTTTGCAGAAACGTTATCTAAAGCAAATGCCTTTTCAGAAACTTGACTAAGATCATCCTGCTCAGAATAATGATGCTGATCAGACGAAGCCTTCTCCTCTGCAGTCACAACAGTATCTTCCTTTGCTTTATTCTGCTTGTTCTTCTTGTTCTTCTTTCTATTCTTCTCGCCTTCCATCCCTAATATCAGCTCAAACTCCTACTTAGTACCAAATATTCGAATCCTTAGCGTTTGAAACAGATTAAGCTTCCTAAAATTCAACAAAAAATCACTCAGTTCACCAGCTAGCTACACATAAAAGCATCATTTATCGGTTCTGTTGATGAATCGAATTCACTTACACATCCCAATGCTTTTAAGTTTTGACACAAAGAAAATGAAATCAACGAAACAGGGTTGCATACATTTTTGTCAACGAAATGTCCAAATCCGAGGACGACGTATCGAGATATGAAAAAGGAAAAATACCGATTTGATGTGATGTCGGGAACTGCAGTGCTGATCGAATCGGACAGGCGCGAGCGTGGGGATTTTAGGTGTGCATTCGGGCGTAAAATTGGGAATTAGGGCTTTTGTGAGTCCGCATTTAGCGCGGTGTCGGGTTCCGAGAGCGTTAATAAATGATGGCGTTACATACGGTTTTTATGAAAACATACTGAACACACGTTAATAAACAAACTGAACTCTTACCAAAAGTGTCGGCTTTACCCCGCGTACACCAGTTGACTGCATGACCTGAGTCAACGAGCGAGTGTATAATTTAAGCATAATAACTGTAAACTTTTTATGTACTTGCGGACATATATTACATTAGAGGGGAGAAAAGGAATGAAACAATGTCTGAGATCAATTAGTAAGATTGTTGAAATCCTGAATTTGATTGGCCACAATAATTCTTTTAGGATATCGATAGAAACTCTAGCGGCCTTTTGGGTTCATGATCTGAGAAAACACAGCGCTTGGTGTTAATCCTTCTGAGTCTTCACTTGCCAGGCTCCGGCCACCAATGCTCATTGAAATGCCACTGGTCCTAGAGTCTGTCGTGTTGCTTTCACTTGATGAAGCATTGAGTACTTTCTTTCCATCACAACCTTCCTCGAACGCTACTTCCTCTTCAGTGACTTCGCTGATGATTGTGCCATTCTCCTCTGCACTAAGCTGAAGCTGCTGGGCAAACTCCAGATTCCAGAGCACATCACCCATGGATGGCCTGTCAATACCCTGATCAGATACACACTTCAATGCTGTCTCAGCCACCTTTTTGAAACACTCAGGAGCAATTTTCCCTTTCAGAGAGGGTCCATAATCTGATCAAGAATGCCTTTTTGTGGCAGTGCACTGCCCACTCGGCTAAGCTCACTTGCTCTTTTGGGAGTGTTGGGTTCAAAGCTGGCCTAGCACACAAGAGTTCAAAAAGGACAACCCCAAATGAGTATACATCCGACTTGTCAGTCAGCTGTTGCCGCCTGAAGTACTCTGGATCCAAGTATCCAAAACTTCCCTTTACTACAGTACTAACGTGAGTGTGATCCAAAGTAGGGCCAGTTTTTGACAACCCAAAGTCAGAAACCTTTGCTACCCATTTTTCATCCAGAAGGATGTTGGTTGTCTTGACATCTCTGTGAATGATGGTGTACTTAGCACCGGTGTGGAGATAATGTAGACCACGGGCAGCTCCAATGGATATGTCTAGCCTTTGTTTCCATGACAAGGGCGGGTTTTGAGTCTTGTAAAGGTGCTCGCGGAGTGTTCCATGGGCCATGTAGTCATACACAAGTATCATTTCATTCTCATCTTCACAGTAACCTATTAGTGAAACTAGATGCCTGTGACGGAGCTTGGAAAGCATCTCAATCTCTGTTTGGAACTCATGCGCTCCCTGTTCTGATGAAGGATTGGCACGCTTAATAGCCACTTTTGTCGTACCTCCATCAATCTCTCCCTTATACACTTTTCCAAAACCTCCCACCCCGAGAATAAGAGACTCGTCAAAGTTTTTTGTGGCAGCCTTGATCTCAGCAAATGAGAAATGCCTGCACAAGTTTGAGGGAATGGAAGAGGCATGACTTCCAGTCGCGTTGGTCTTTCCAGAACCAGCAGAGTGGGAATTGCCGTAAAGGGAAAGAGGGAGCCAACCGGATGGATCACTTGAGCTTGAATCCTTCTTAGTTTGTTTGTGCCGCCTTGAAATGAAGCATATGAGAAAGACAGCAAAAAGAGCAACAAACGCACCGCAAACCCCACCAATTATTGCACCCAAATTAGACTTGCCAGAAGCATGTGCTGGTCTAACTCTGTCGGGTCAACTACAGAACGCGGAGCTGGAATGGGATTCAGCCCGGCAAGGTTTCCTTTGGGATCACTTATTTTAAACACCTCCAACCCATTAAGGATTGCATCATGTATTGTGGCATAGCAGCTGCCTTTGGATATAGCTCAACCCATAGATCTTCTTGTGGCTGTCCCTTGGCCATGAAAATCACAAAATCTTTATAAATAGGTATCCCGTTACTCCCAGTCCACCCAACCACATCCGCTCCATCAAAAGCTGTCTGGTTGCTAAGAAAGATTTGAAACACCCTCTGATTTATTTTGAAAATTTTCACGTCAATCTCACAGAAATGCATCCTTACCAGATATGCAAAACCACTATCTACAGGCAATATCCAACTCAGGTTGAAATTCAAATTCAAATTTTGATCGGCCCCATGGTTCTAGCAGTTTCATAAACATTCAAAGGTGCAACATAACTAGGTATGCTTTTCGGATACCGAATGGTCATATTCTGATTAGCTGCTTGCGTGACCCCAAAAGCTGCCCCATATATGTAACTTGAGTCATCATACCAAGCTCGAAACATCCCCGTATCTCGAGACGGAGAAATATCATTTCCTCCAACATTCAGCCTGTAAACATTCTCAAGAGCAGTAGCGTTTCCAATAGCAAAAGGCGTGCTCTGACCAACAAATGGCGAACTCCCATCCTCAGTATTATAAATATCAGGAGCAGAAACAATCTCAATACCATTCACATACGCATATGAATTCATATTATCCACCAACGGACTGAACGTGATATTCAACATCTCAGAATCAACATTCACCGAATATTCCTTCACAATAAACACAAAGTTCAACGCCAAAGCAGTTTGCGAAGCATTGAAATTCCTCAACAACGTATACCTCCCCGCAGCAGAAACAGAAAACACCGCATCACTAGCATTAAACTTCCCATAAACAGCCGGATAGAAATACAATCGTATAAACTTCCTTCCAGACGTCACAGGAAAACTGTAAGTAAAATTGGACTTAAAAATTCTAGCAGTCATAAAAGGCACTTGAGGAACAGATGGATCTTGAGTTGCAGCTACAGACGTCATCGAGGTTGACGAAGCATGTAAGAATTTCGAATTCTCGTCAGTAGTCCATTTGCGGCCGTCCGTGTCCGTCGTCTCCGGAGCGGAGGCGCCGCAGTCGAGGAAAATCCGATCTGCCGGAACATAGTCGGCGGCGAAGATATAGTCCACAAAAATAAGCATCAACAGAAGCAGCGGTGAGCAGTGAGAATTGAGTACCGACCGGAATCGGTACTTTCCGGATTTCTTCATCTGGAATGCGCTGAAAAAATCAATAGAAATTCAAGTCAAAAATAGTAAAAATAGTAGAAGAAAATGAATCGGAAAAGTGAACGGATCTGAGTTTGCGGAACTCAGAAACGGCGGCGATTTAGAGAATCGGAGATTAGAGTTTGAAACGCGTACATGCGTAACGGATGGAGGAGAGAGAAATTGGATTGGAGTTTGCTGGAGAGTTCAAGACTTGAAGTTGATGGAGACCAAATCTTGCACACCAGATGTTTTGATTAATTATTAACCTTTTGACTATTAGTCAGCAAATATTTGTCAATTTATTTTAGATTCGTTTCTTTTATACATTTTTTACTCGAATAATGAATATTAGTCCGTGCCTTGAAAGGAACGGTCGAGTGGGTGGACATGAGATCAAGAACATGCACGGCCCTGAATCAGAATGATGACCGAATGGGTGGACATGAAAACAAGAACAAGCAAGGTCCTGAGTCGAGAATACATTGATTGGGTTCAAAAGATAAACTTTTCCGAACTTCGGTACAAAATTATGTTCAAAGTTTCATATGCAAGTAATTTTTAGAATTTGTTCGGAACTTACCATTTGTACTTGGAGGGAGGTCAAGACCTGGTTAAGCTTAGTTTGGACAAAACTGTGGCAGCTTGATCGCCACCCAACAAAAAGTAAGGATGTCTGAGAGCTGTAGCAGCAGATAATCTTCCTCTTCTTAGATTTCCTCTTTCTGAAATAAGTTTTGTTGCAAGATCCCACCCTCGACTCGAGTCTAAATCTAGTATAGTAAGATCAGGTCTGGAACGAGTAGATTCCCTCCATTTATTCAGGTCATATTTTGCTGTTTTAAGTTCGGAGTTGAAGTTCTTCAACCCTGCTGATGATCTCAATGATGGTACAGCCATTTGCATTAGTGTGATCCCAGCGGAATACATATCAAATAGATCCGGACTATTCAGCTGCGAAGTGCAAACACAGTAAATTTAGCACACTCAGTTTCGACTTAATAAAACTTATAGAACATTATGAAAATGGAACCATTTCTACCTGCCACAATATGGGAGAAAGGAGGGCAGCAATAGGCTCTGGAGGGGGTGCTGGTGTCTCTTCCGGCAGCACATAGAGCTCAGGAGGACAATAGTCTGGATCAAGGAGGCCACGGTTTGGAACATAGTTTTTTCCTATACGAAGATCTGTAGCAGCTCCAAAGTCAATGAGCTTTATCCGTCCTTTCTTTGTTACCACCAAATTTGAAGGCTTCACATCTCTGTGTACAATGCCATTGTCATGAATCTTCTTCAAAGAAGTAATGATCTGGCGCAATATTTGCTTGATGATCAACGCATTTCGTTTAATAGGGTCTAGCCCTGTATTACACGACCAAACATGAGAGACTCCAAGTTCAGCGGGAAGTTGCGCTCTTTCATATAGTCTGCAAGGTCTTGGTCACCCTACAATAAAACTAAAATGTCATTAGAGATTCCATGTGTTCAGAGGATTAAAATATACAGGTACATAGACTCACCAAAAGCGAAAAATGACACAAATCTGAAGTACCTCAAATTTCCAAACTAGCCATTTCCCTCCCTTGACAAACTGTGAACTAGTCTTGTCAGCGACAAAGCTTCCAAGGAACTCGGCACATGTTTCTGGTGCAGCTCTAGATAACCTGTAGTTAAACCATTCCTCAAAATCACCACATTCTTCCGCTCCTTGAACTCCAACCTTCACCTGTTATACACCACAACAATTTTAAAAAAAGCAATGGTCAGATTTTTCGATTTCTAAACTCGCATTTGACGAAATGTACTAGTCATGTAATCTCACCTTCTTGAGGATAACCCTGTCCTTAAAATCCTTATCCAATCTCAATCCCTTACCCTTACCGATCTTCTGCACCTTCTCATCAACACTCATATTCTTCGGCACAATTGCACCAGAATACACAATTCCAAAAGACCCTTCACCAAGGACCTGACCAATCACAAAGTCTTTCCTTTGAAGTCTCCTCCTACCCGTCAAGCCATCAAAACCAATCTGAACAGGAGCCAGCAAATAAGCATCTATAGCACCAAACAGCACACCAGGCCTAGCAGTCAAGTATGTCCAGAGCAAAGTAGCAAAAGCTATAAACCCCCATTTCTCTCCATCAGGCAATCCATCAGTAAAGACTTGAAATTGGGAAAGGCCAGATTGGAAAGCAGGAGAGGCGAGCAGGGTTTGATCTAAATGAGTGAGGTTGGTTATGATATCTGGTTGAATGGTGATGGTATCAAAAGGGGCATTACAGCAGGTGGTTGAGTTGTTTTCTGAGTTGGATTGGGAGTTGGAGGAAGTGGGTCTGAGACAGTTTGTGGGGTTTGAGGTTGTGGTGCTGGAAGGGTGTGGTGGATGAAGTAGAAGATGATGAAAGTAATGAAGCCATAGCCATTGATGATATGAATGTTGGGTGCAATGTGGAGATAGCTTCCTACATGAGAGATTGAATGAATGTATGTTGTGTTGTGGAGCTAAAAAGGAACAGAGGAAATGTCAGCAGAGATTGGAGTTTGGCCGCGTGTCTATCCGAGGTTTAGTTATCCATTTGGAAACTGGAGATTGTGTGGAGAATGTGTTAGCCAAGTTTCAACATTCAGAGCTCGCTGGGCATAAACAATTATCTTTCTGGCATTACCAAAACGACAACATCTGTAATAATAAAATATTAAAATGACTGAAATAATGTTAATAAATAAAGAAAAAAATCAATGTAATACACGTGAAAAGACAACATCTGCTGACGTGGAAACAACCGATAGGACCCACTCTCCTTCATCAATTTCCATATCCATCAGACCAAAACACAAATCTCCGCTTTCACCTTCTCTCGATCCAAACCCTAATCTCCACCTTCCTTGTCCCTTTCCTTTAATTATCAATCGAGATCGTCATCGTAATCTCACTTTAACGTCATCTTCTCAATCTCCTTTTTCAGATGCGCTTTTTGTCGGTGCCGATTTTGGCTATCGGATCGTATTGCGAGTATCGTCGATCGGCGTCGTTTTAGGAGATTCTGCTTGTGATCTATCTTTGGTAACTGATATACACCATCGTGTAGTTAGGTTTGAAATTGCTAGTTTTTTGTAGTCAATTTTATATGCCTTTATTTGTTTGTATAATTTGGGTTTTATGTATGGTTATGTTTCCCTTATTTGCAGAATTTGAAGTGTTGTTTACACTCTCTAGTTTGGGTTTTTTGTAGGAATTGATTTAGGTTGGCATTTTGGAAAATATTGGCTTTGTAGTTTTGCTGTTTTGATTTGGCAATTTAGCGTCAATTCCTTTTATGAATTTTGCATTTTATTGATTTCAGGGGCTGCATGGGCTTGCTGTGTTGTTGATATTTAGTGATTGTGAAGCTTGTCATTGGATTACTTAAGGTAACTAGTCTGGGAGCTCAGAATTGTTGTGTAGTCAGGAGTATTGGTGGAAAAGAACAGAGGGATATTGCTGATGTGCATCTGATTGGTTGAATGTGATTTTATCAATGTCATGTTCACTGATGAGTCGATGGAGCTATATTTATGAGTTCGGGTGTGCCACGATATTCAACCTCGCAAAAGCATAGTTCGTCGTCTGGAGTGCATCTGCGCATTGGGTCCTTAGGTTGCCTCTCCCCCACATCATCTTTTCGTTCTTCCAAATCGGAGGAGACGAAACCAATTATTTCGTCTGAAATTGAGGAGGAAGACGATTTTGTAAGTTGTCTTCCCTCCGACCACTACACTGACTGCCCTGCTCATTTGGCAAAGGGGAAAAAGTTCTTCTCGGCTGAAGCTCGATTCTTTCCACAGCATTCATTGGAATGCCCTGCGCGAGAAAGGAGACGTATGGTATCGTGGGGTGGTGCAATGGATCAGAAAGTGAAGTCCAACATTGAGCTCTCTCAACCCCCTTCTCTAAGTCTTGGGAAATCGCGAAGATCTCAAAGAAGCCACTGTAAAAGTGATCAGTTTGAAGATAATTTGTCTCACGAAGATAATCCAAGGTTGATCTACATTAATGATCCCAAAAGAACAAATGATAAGTATGAATTCACTGGCAATGAAATATGCACTAGCAAGTATACGTTGATAACATTCCTGCCTAAGAACCTGTTCATTCAGTTCCGCCGGGTTGCCTACCTTTACTTTCTTGTGATTGTTGTTCTTAACCAGCTTCCTCCTCTTGCAGTCTTTGGTAGGACTGTGTCCCTTTTCCCCCTCCTCTTTGTCCTTTGTGTCACAGCTGTAAAAGATGGTTATGAGGATTGGCGAAGGCATAGATCAGACAGGAAAGAGAACAACCGTGAATCATTGGTCCTTCAGAGTGGAAATTTCCAGAAGAAGAAATGGAAAAATATAGAGGTTGGTGAGATTCTGAAAATATTTTCCAATGATACTATTCCATGCGACATGGTTTTGCTTGGGAGTAGTGACCCTGGTGGGATTGCCTATATCCAGACAATGAATTTGGACGGTGAATCTAACTTGAAAACCAGATATGCGAGACAGGAAACTGCTTCAGAAGAATTTGAAGGCGACTCGATGTATGGTATCATTAGATGTGAGCAACCAAATAGGAATATATATGAATTTACTGCTAATATGGAGTTCAAAGGACATACGTTTGCTCTTAGCCAGCTTAACACTATCTTGCGTGGCTGCCAGTTAAAAAATACGGAATGGATAATTGGTGTAGTAGTATATGCTGGGCAAGAAACAAAAGCAATGATGAATAGTGCCTCGTCCCCATCAAAGAGAAGCAGACTAGAAGGTTATATGAATAGAGAAACATTGTGGCTGTCTGTTTTCCTTCTTGTTATGTGTCTCACAGTAGCTCTTGGAATGTGCTTATGGCTTAAGCGCCATGAGGAACAACTCGATACATTACCATATTATCGAAGGATATATTTCAAAGGCGATAGAAAGTTATACAAATATTATGGAATTCCCATGGAGACACTCTTCTCTTTTCTGAGTTCTATCATAGTCTTCCAGATTATGATACCTATATCTCTTTATATCACAATGGAGTTGGTTCGGCTGGGGCAATCATATTTTATGATTGGGGACAATCACATGTATGATGCTAACAGTGACTCGCGATTTCAATGCAGATCGTTAAATATCAATGAGGATTTAGGCCAAATACGTTATGTCTTTTCAGACAAGACAGGGACTCTTACTGAAAACAAAATGGAGTTTCGCAGAGCTAGTGTCTATGGGAAGAATTATGGATGCCCCTTGCCGACGATCGAATCAAACGGGCCAGGTAAGCGCTTTGTATTCATTTGTAATTGCTCTTTTGTGATGATTGCAAGTAAGACCTGATGACCAATATTGTGATTGAATTTTAAAATTTTCATCGGTGGTGCTTTTATCATTCAAGTTATTACTATAGCTACCAACTTTTATTGAGCTCTTTTGTTACGTCAATCTTTCAAACACAGTTAGGTTAGGCATTGACAATTTCATTTTGTGATTGCTGAAATATAAATCAAATTAAGGTGTGTCTATGATATGGTATTGCATGTGTCTTGGTTTTGTTAGTATTAGGATTAATAACTTATTGGAAGTATAGCTGCATAACTATCCAAACAACCCCGTGAGCTGGTTATTGACGGATTATATAATGAAGCTATTATCAAATATATATAAAGACATTGTATTTTACTTATCATCTTTGGTATAGTAGATGTGGCTTTTCAAAGGGAATAAAAAGTCTTTTTATTTTAAAAATGATTCTCATTAGCTAATCTTTGTACAACTTAGTCTATAGAGGCTTGAAATAGTTCTGTATTATCTCCCATGTAAGGAAATTGAGGCTTCATATCTGTTCCTGGATATCATTTGCTTTTATCATGTCATCATTTTATTTGTAATTGTATTACCTAGGTTGCCATAACGCAACACTGTTTTGTGCAATTGCAGTTGAAGTCGCACCACATAGAGGCAACATGAGATGGAAACTCGAGTCTGAAATTGCGATAGATAAAAATTTAATGTCATTATTGCATACAGACGCTAGTGGAGATGAAATTTATGCTGCACATGAGTTCTTCCTCGCACTTGCTTCATGTAATACTGTAATTCCAATATTTTGCTCCTGTCCATCATCCAGCTTAGTGGATCAGGTTGATGCTATCCGTTATCAGGGTGAATCCCCAGACGAACAATCTCTTGTGTCTGCGGCTGCCACTTATGGATACACACTTTGTGAACGGACATCTGGTCATATTGTGATTGAGATCAATGGTGAGCGACAAAGGTATGCAGATCTTTATCTACATTCTACAACCAAAGTAGAATAACTTCACCTTTAAACACCTTTAGATGCGTTAATGTAGAAGTGACCAAGCTACTGAGTTGTGTGGGCGTTACAATTTAACAGTTCACTCATGATTTTTGTTTGTGTTTTTTACTAGAGATATCTACTGACTTTCAATTTTGTGAGTCGATGCACAGGCTGGATGTATTGGGCATGCATGAGTTTGACAGCGTACGCAAAAGAATGTCTGTTGTAGTCAAATTACCTAACGGTGCAATCAAGGTGTTCGTGAAAGGTGCTGATACATCCATGCTTAGCATTTTGGCAGTGAACTCTGAGTGGAACAATCGTACAATGCACGAGACCCAAAGCCACTTGTTGGAGTATTCCTCACAGGGCTTAAGAACACTCGTAATTGGTTCCAGGGATCTCAGTGAAGCTGAGTTTTATGAGTGGCAGAGCTGCTATGAAGATGCAAGCACTTCACTAAGTGACAGATCATTGAAACTCCGCCACACGGCAGCTCTTATTGAGAATGATATAACACTTCTTGGAGCCACTGGAATTGAAGACAAACTTCAAGATGGAGTACCAGAAGCTATTGAATCCCTTCGACAAGCTGGAATCAAGGTCTGGGTTCTAACCGGGGATAAACAAGAGACAGCTATATCCATTGGGCTGTCCTGCAAACTCATCACTGCCGACATGCAGCAGATTATTATTAATGGGAAGTCTGAGGAAGAATGCCGGCACCTCTTAACAGAATATATGGCTAAATATGGGGTGAAATCATCAGATTATAAGTACTCGGGGATAAAATACGGACACAATAATGAAACAGAGCATCCCGAGGTTCCTCATCAAACTAAGTCTGCCGCTGGAGGGCAACCAGCGAAGGAGGGAGTGGGTCTTTCATTGGCACTTGTGATTGATGGAAACAGTTTGGTGTATGTTTTGGAGAAAGCTCTCGAGTCACAGGTGTGGCCATCACTTATATTTTATTTTAGAAAAATTAGAAGAGGTTTGTGTGAAGCTTGTCACTTCCTGATTTGAAATTTGTAATGTGTCATATGCTTGTTAACATTGCGCACTAATTTGATGATATTCTTACATTCACCGACTACTTCATCTTTCACTTGTTAAATGATGCTGATATTCCTTTTTGTTCCTGCAGTTGTTTGATCTTGCAACTGCATGTAGAGTTGTGCTATGTTGTCGCGTTGCTCCACTTCAAAAGGCTGGAATTGTGGATTTGGTGAAGAGCCGCACTGATGATATGACACTAGCAATTGGAGATGGTTAGTTGTTAGTACTTAATACTATTTCGTGTAATTTCTTTGGTTGTTAAGATTAAGATTATCTTCATGCACATTATTTTGCAACTTGTAGTGTTGAGTTCATCAGCCACTCATTGTAATTCTGAATACAAATCACACTATTTTTTTTTTGTTAGGAGCCAATGATGTGTCAATGATCCAAATGGCGGATGTTGGAGTTGGAATTTGCGGCCAGGAAGGGCGTCAGGCTGTAATGGCATCTGATTTTGCCATGGGACAGTTTAGGTTTCTAAAAAGATTACTTCTAGTGCATGGCCACTGGAACTATCAGCGTGTTGGCTATTTGGTTTTATACAACTTCTATCGCAATGCAGTCTTTGTAATGATGCTGTTCTGGTACTTATCTGCTCTTTTCTGATACATTTTCTGTTCTCGTTTGAATCTAATTAGGTTTCTTGTCTAAGAAATCTCATTAATCTAAGTGTGAGACATTTTCTCACTTTTGACCGATAGTGTAGGAAAGTTCCAGTTTCTCTTCTAGTAAGGGTATACATTCGTAGCATGAAAGTTTCTAATGCCGCTTAAATTTTGTTAACTTTGTAGGTATATACTGTACTCAGCCTTTTCAACAACATCTGCGATTACAGACTGGAGCAGTGTTTTTTACTCAGTCATATATACTTCAATTCCAACCATTGTTGTTGGTATTCTGGACAAAGATTTGAGTGACAAGACCCTACTTCAGTATCCAAAGCTTTATTGTGCCGGATATAGGCATGAGAGCTACAATCTGAAGCTGTTCTGGTTGACTATGATTGATACATTTTGGCAGAGTCTTGTCCTCTTCTACATCCCATTATCCATTTACAGAAATAGTTCAATTGATATATGGAGCATGGGAAGCTTATGGACCATTGCCGTGGTTATTCTAGTGAATATACACCTTGCAATGGACATCCGACGATGGTTGCTATTGACTCACCTCGCAGTGTGGGGATCAATATTGATCACATATGCTTGTATAGTGGCATTGGATTGTATACCAAGTTTTCCAAATTATTGGTTAGTCTTTTAGTTATTTAATTTTTATTCCTAAAAGTGGCCATTTCTGATTGATTTCTTGCTTTACTTTTGTCAGGACAATATTTCACTTGATTGGATCACCCACATATTGGATGACCATCCTTCTTGTAATTGTAGTAGCAATACTCCCTCGCTTTATAATCAAAGTAGTACACCAGACATTTTGGCCTTCGGACATTCAGATAGCCAGAGAAGCTGAGATACTGAAGAAAAGAGATGATTTTTTGAGTTACAGGCAAGATTGAGATTCCCCTTAAGGTCAAACATGCTACTATGAACTGTCATATTCTGTTGCAGTCTGCGCGGAACTTCCCAGTAAGTGTTCAATTTTTGTGTATGCATGGTAACTAGTAAATTGTTTTACAAACCCATTGATGTTTTGTCAGTTTTGCTGTAAGCGGAAGTGGCTAGTATCTGGTTACAGGGGTCACACATATATTATTTGATTTTGACCTGTATTTCCACTATTCAATGGAAGACTTCTGAAATAAGAAATGGATAAGTCTCTAGAATAAATACTGCAGCTAAGTGATATGACTGATCATGTATAAAATTATTAGGGTGTTAACTTTAGGAACAAATTAAGCTTCCTCTACTTCTGCATGACCACTCAATGATATTTGTGTATTTGTGTTCTTGATCCAGATAAACTTGGATATGTGTATGGTGAAAATGATGAAAGTGAAAAGCAGAGTGAGCACTTGTGAGAAACATGCAAAGACAGGTCAATTAGAAATGTGTTCACTAGACAGGGAGGACTGGGGGGTGGTTGGCTGAAGTGGCTGTACTATTCGTATTATATAGAATACTGATCTATTGAATCAGCATCCTCAGATATACTTGCTTCTGTAAGTAACCAGAGATAGAAGGGCATTTATGTTCGTGTCCACTTGGGCTAGGCTAACTGTATTACAGCAATGGTGTAGTGGAAGAAGTGGAAAAATATTGCCTTCAAGCATTAATGCAAATGGATATCTAAAGCTTCTCCACTTGATATCGAAATATATGGCTTCAACCAAGGTAGGCAAGGCCAGGGTGCCAGGCTGCAAATCTGAAAGTAATATAAATTTCAAGCAGCTATTAGAAAAGGCGAAAAGCCCATATGACCCTACTATGGGACCTTCCCCATTAGGTATTTTAGTAATACCAATTTGGCCGATGGTTTTTTGTTCTTAAATAATGATGGCTGATTTCATTAATTAGATGTTGAAGTTTATAGTGAAGCATTAGTACTCACAGCTAGATTGTTGCATGGTCGTGTTCTGATTTTAAAGGACACGCTGTTAAACTGATCTATACTAAGTCAATAGGACACTTCGCCCAT
Source organism: Sedum album (assembly GCA_006409495.1). Taxonomy (NCBI): domain Eukaryota; kingdom Viridiplantae; phylum Streptophyta; class Magnoliopsida; order Saxifragales; family Crassulaceae; genus Sedum; species Sedum album. Next base: position 231,658 of record QZGG01000090.1, read on the forward strand.
GTAAACAAAAATTTAAACCTTTTATAAGCCTTAGGGCTTAGGGTTCAGATCTCACTTAGGTTCATAACGTTTCTTAATTGTGTTTGAGTGAAACGAGGTTTAATGTAATTTGATCTGTCAATAGATAATTACTTTAGATAGATCATAGAGATGCTGTCCTCATGACTGCTTACGACAAATCTCGGCTTAAAGAATAACCTCTCAAGATGCTTACAGTTCACCACAACACCTGTATTGGCTCCATCAGTTAATTCCTTAAATTTTGCCCTTTTAGCATTGTGTAATGAATATACAAAACTGGCTTGAATAGGAGGCCAATGAAGCAGCTTGTGTAAGAGCCCTATTTAATTAGGGTTTATCAAACCACTTGTACACATCAACACTTGTCAATAAAACAAGAATTATTTATGGTGATAAAATAACAATGAAGACCAAGTTCTGTGCATAAATGGCCAACAATGTCCCCAACCTGCAAGGAGATAAAACCAAAACCAGATCTCAATTTAAGACAAAAACCCGAAGAGAGAAAGACAGAAGAAAACCCTAGTCAACGAAGCTTAGGTTTCCTAACAAGAAGACAAACATACTTCAAATGAATCCATATCAACTCAGAAGTGATCGAGAGTTTTGTGTGAGCAATGAGCTCCGCCGTGGAAGACAGGCAGCGAAAGACCTTTTAGGGTTGATAAGGCAGCAAAAAGATTTTCTAAATGCAAATGCAGATAGCTTGCATCCAGCATTTGGTCTTGTGAACACGATTATTGATTCATTCTCCAATTCACTGTCCATATTGGGTTCCCAAGATCCTGCGGTAACTGGAGGTCCTAGGGCGAGCTGTAAGACCTCACCTTTATCCAGTGGCGGTAAAATGTGCCACAATCCAAGGTATTTTTCGACTTGCATTTCTGTAGCTTACTTATTCTCATTGTATGCATTATATCTCAGATAGCTCAGATAGTTTTCCGTCTTACACAAATATGCATTACATTCTACACAATTACTTATACTTTGGGTTTGTATTTTATATGAGAGGATTCCATGGAAAATCAACCTAAGGACAACAAAGATCTAACTGTAACTTTTCGCGTTGAAGCACCGGTACATGTACAGTCCTGGTCTTTTGATTTCTTCTTCAAACCCTCAAGCAAACAATTCAAGTGGGAATTGAATAAAGGCTGAGAGAGGGGAAAATGATATACTGAGATCACCTCATTTTTATTATGATTAGTACAAGCAAACTTAAGTACATTGTGTGCCAAATATATACTTGTAAATGTTGAGAAAGATGAAAAGAAGTACCAAAAAGTGTTTTATTAAGTATTCTAGAGAAATTTTATTTCTATTTTTAGTTTTTTGGTCACTATTATCCAAAACTTATGTTGAAGAAATTAAGTGCATTTGTGTTCTCCCTGTTGCAGAAAGGGAATTCAAGGACTCAAGTGACTTCAACTCTTACTGCTGATGGTTATGCCTGGAGGAAATATGGACAAAAGCCCATCCTCAATGCCAAACACCCCAGGTCAGTAACTAGCTGATTGCACCCATTATGCATCCTTAAGTAAATTTTATATATATTGCAGGGTGAAAGTTAATATTTTGTTCAAACAGAAGTTATTATAAATGCACCAACAAGCCACATTGCCAAGCATTGAAGAGGGTTCAGAAGATGGACGTTGAACCACCAATGTATACGATCACTCACACAGGACATCACACTTGTGAATTTCCTTCCAGTTCCTCGAGTTTTAGTGATATGGACTCCTCAATCCTCTTCAATTTCCAGAAAGAAGACAAGGAGCAATCTGTCAAGTTTACAGACATAAAAGCCACTTGTTTCTCAGAATTTAAAACGGAAAAAGGATCAGAAGAGTGCAAAAACCAGCAATCAGGTTTGAACCCTAGCAACCTCCCATTACTGGAACACTCAGAAACTGCTAAAAATATGCAGTGGTCTTTGGATGACTATGAGTTTCTCATTGGGTCTGTGGAGTTGAATGATCTGCATTATTTTTAATACCAATGCAAGTCCTGTGTGACACACCCTAGTTTGGTTTCCTACCTTGCAAGAAGTTTTTTTGTTAGAAAACATCAATAAATAGCTTGGGTATTGTACTTTGGACTCTTACACTTGTTGATCTTAAAGATCACAACTAGTCCGGCCTTAATGAAGGGGTAAGAAAGAACAATTTGTAGTCTGTCTCTCAACTTTAATTTAGCAATATTAGGCATGATGAAAGCTGTTCCAATATTATCAAATCTTCTCAAGTCCTCCAGTAGAATCACATATATCTTACTGGATGACGAAGAAGATAAAAGAAAGTGTGAACACTTCTCTTGATATATATCCATTTTCCTTCAATGATCCCCCTTTCTATGTAGAGTACCACAAATAACTTTGTATTACCCCTTCTGCCCCAATAATGAAATGACTGCTCGGAGCACCAAGATATTTATTTCTTCGATCTCTGAATCGTGTTGTGTTGCAACTTATGAAGTTATGAGAGAGGGAGAATTCGGGAGAAGGAGAGAAGAGGGAAGTTGGAAAGGATGAGAGGGGAGAAAGAGAGTTGGCCTTCTTGTATAAACCCTAGAAAATGGAGAATAGAAACTAAACGGACAACTTTGAAGGGCTTGATCTTTTAGCTCATTTATAAGGTTGTTCTGTAGACATATTGGGTGACATGGCAAGTGTACCATTTAGTAGCTCTCTTTAGAGATTGAAAGAGAAGAAAGAGGAAAGGTGGCACTCACTTACTTTGGTGTAAGAGCTCAATAAATTGCCTACCCACTAATATAACTCGATTTCATCAATGTTATTTATCTCATTTTGCGAGTGGCCGACAGTTGCAAAAAACAACATTATACTGTTATCAAAGGAGTATAGAAAATTGTCAAGTAGATTTTTACGTCACCAATATGACATCAGTCAATGACGCACGCTTGGAGATCTGGACACTCATTTTCAAAGCAATAAGATTCCATTAATGACTCAATCAAGCATATATATACTTAGAGGTTGTATCCTGTGGATCCATTCAATTTGGTGGACTCGTGGATCCCCTCTTGCATCCGTTGATTGCATTTTTTAGACGCAAGATTGCGCCACGTATGTGCACTTGTCATGTGCACATCACGTGTGCACATGATAAATGCACACGTGCAAGTCACATGCTTCATTAATGCGCTGACACAATCTGGTGCGTCCAAAAAATACAATTAACGGATGCAAGAGGGAATCCACGAGTTCACCAAATTGAGAGGATCCACATCATACATTCTCTATATACTTATTACAGTTTTAAATAAAAATCCTTACCCACATGGTATATCAACCTTTCAAGAGTTGGTAAAAGACGTCTCAATCTCTATACGAATTCTCTTCACCGATTCCAACCTGAGGGATGTGGCCTTACGATCAGTCAACTAAATGTGTACAACTGGTCCACGGTCAAGACTCAAGAATCTCCACACAAGAACTTTTCAATTATCAGTTGGGTGAATAAAATTGAAGGTTATCTATTTTTCTGGTGACAATTTCTTTTCAAGCTTCTGCTATTGATGATGAATTAGTAGTCTTTGAAAAACGACTTTTGTAGCATTGTTTAACTGTGAAATGGCTCCTAAAAGTTGTTACTTCCTTTGTTGATACTGAATGTCTGCCCTTGCATAATATTACAGAATACTGTTAACATTTTTCAGATGGAATTTGATGATTAGGAAGTTCTGGGACTTGCTTGAGGGCAGACCACATCATGTCTATTCTATCTAGAGACAGGATTATTGCAATGGTTGCCTGAACTTTGATAAGAGGCAAACTGCTAATTATCTGGTGGCAAAGATAGGAAAGGCTTGAATGTCAGGACCAATCCGATGAACTCTAAAGCATTCAATATGAAGAAGATCATCCAAGAACCTGCAATAATCTCAAGTACATGCGTGACCAAGGGAACTCCATACATTATGGGAAGTTTGTTTCTTGAAACCCAATTTTTCAACAACTATAAATTTGTATGACATATGAGAAATGTTTCTTACCAGGGAGAAAGGAGGCATGTAGGCGTGACTCGGCCCACGACAATCTGTTTGATAAAATTTGAACAGCTGAGTAAATATGAGTGGAACATATACAATTGTGAAATGCTGAGTGATATGGGTAGCTGCAACTCACAGGGAACCACCAACTATTGGACCAATAGCTTTAAAAGACGACATGGCTGCCAGGGAAATACCATTAGCAGCTCCTCTTTGATTTTGGCTCTGTACAAATAAATATGAACTTTAGGAATGTTTCTGTCCAGTATAAAAAATATCCACTAAGACAAAGAAAGAAGGGACTGTACCACAGATTGATTTTGCAAAATGAAAAGTCCAGTGACAATGGACACCTGATTACCAATTGGAGAAACAAGAACTGTGTTATGAAAAAACTCATCACCCCTGACTGTATGTGGAATACTCAGAACTTACAGCAAAGATATTCTTCAGTGCAGAAGCAATGTTGATGAGTATGGTGAGTTCTAGACCGGATAACTGAGCTATAATCGGGTAACTTGTAAGCAACAGTACTGTCAAGGCCTTCATGAGTAAAAATTTGTGTCAGATCAAAGTGGATTATATTTCTCTGATACTTGAATTGTGGCATAAAAATTAGTTGTGTACATACTGCTCCGAAACGAGAGATGTTCAGGGGTCCAAGATGATTCTCCAAGAAGGGATACAGAAATAGTTGAAATAGCAACAGCCCAAGGCCTGAAATTGTGCAGACATATTTGAGAGATTTGACATGAGTTTTTGAGTGGAAGCAAGTTAACAGATTCAACCATTGTGATATTCAAGGTCTTCGTACCTGACATGGCCAGAACTTCACCAACATTGGATGTTGAGAAGCTCAATCCGCCTAATGCTCGTGGGCTGGTAGCCCATAATGAGAATATCTGATAAAACAATGGTGACAGAAATTGCATTTCAGTAAGGAAATTCTTACTGGTACTTAAAAATAACAGTCTACTCCAGCTACTGAAAATATTTAATAAAAAAGCAGTGAAAATCTAACCTCTGAATAAGCTGTATCATGAAGTTGAAACACACAGTATACAATGATGGTAGACATCAGAGGCCAATTTCTGAGAAGGCTAGGTTCGTAGATTGGGATTTGTTGCTCAAATATCTGTTCTTTGTCGGACTTGATCTGAATAACCTTAACTGTTATTGACTCATCGTGATTTACTTTTCCACTATGCATATGCAAGGTTTCCTGCACCATTTTGTAATGCATGGTATTTTAGAACTAAAGTCTATCCACACAAAAACGGGAATGGGTAAAAAGTTCCGTCGTTATTGGCACTTACTGGAAGCCAGTAGCAACTGACTGCGGCAGCCAAAGCAAGGATTGATATCACAAGACATGGTAGAAAGTATGGGAATCTACATTTGCAAGATCATTCTAAAAGATCAGTTTAGTTTTTTTTCAATTAATATGAAGCCAAATAAAAGATAACTTTACCTGCCGAAAAGGGATTCTTTCGAAAACCAATCTGGATATTTCTCAGCTGGCTACAGAACACAAAAATTTAAGAAACATATATTCATATAAATGAAAAATAACCTAACCAAATATGAAGATCTTTACAAAATTCTGTTCTAGGAACTAAGTTAAATATATACTCTGATAAGCATAATATGCTTTCCTTTTGATAGACAATCCACAGAACAAGAAAGGGACAAACAAACACCACAGCCAAAACACAGCATAAAAATGAAGTAACCTGAGCAAGAAAACCTCCAAGGGCCGGTCCGACAATCAATCCAAGGCCCCATGTGGTACTAATCTGTAATGTTAATGTATTCAGGTTTCAGCGGGTAAAAATTACAGAGTTTAGATCGTAACAAATATGGATGAACAGTGATGACTCACTGTTGACAAGCCCAGAGCTTGATGTTCTTTTCGACAAACTTCAGAAGCGTATGCCTGTCCAGTAACATATTCTTTTTCAATACATCTGAATTCTTAAGAAACAGTTAATAGTATTTGAAGTATGAGGGAGTAAGAAATGAGCTGGCTTACCCTCATAGGACCAAGTATACCACATAGGCTTCCAAGAAGGAATCTAGACGATATGGCCATCCAGTAATTTGAACTCAGTCCAAATAAGGTGTTGAATACAACCCTGCAAGTTAATATTACCATCAGAATGGTGTATTCATGAAGCACAGTACTATTTGAAAAAAGTATGTATTGTTAACTAACACTGAAACAGTGCCGAATAGTATCACGGGCTTTCGACCGTAGCGATCAGCTGCAGTACCCCAACCAATGGAAGTGAGAGCTCTTCCAAGCATGAAAGCAGACCCTGAAGGAGATTATATAAATACTTTGTCCTTGATTGCAATTCGAAACCACTCTAAATGAGTAGCCAATACTACTACAGTCTAAATGAGTAGCAATTTGAAGTTATGCTCACCAACAAATCCAGCATAGTAGCCAATATCCTCTTTCCTCTTGGCAATATGGAGGTCATCGATCTGCAAAACGAAGAAATCATTTTATCCAGCGGAAAAAATTAGATTCTACCATATGGTTCGTGTGATATATAGTAGCTTGAAAATGGGTAACCGTGGTTTTGCAGAATACCATGAAATAGAGAAAGGGGAACAGCGATGATATCGGCAAAGCTGCAGATATCAAAAGCAGGCATACAAAGGTTACATAAGATAATTCAGATACTGAGTTATTAGCATAAATTTAAGCTAAAAATAAAGTCCCAAACATGTGTATAGATTTTTTATGTATGAGGTCATCATGAAAAAAGAAAGTAACTATTTACAGCTGACAAAACCATATACTAACAATGGTACATAACCAAATTAATATAAGTAAAGCAGTATGAAACTCTATGTTCTTGCATTAGTGCATAACAATATCTCCAAATTGTCATAAAATATCAAATATTAGTACAATGAATAGCACTATGCATCAGTTTAGGAGTAACTAGAAAGCTTACAAGCGGCAAGAACCACAATCCACACAAACATTAAATTCTTGTAAGGAATGCCAGCATTCTCACGCTTCAGCTTATCAACTTCACAGCCAGGACACCCTTCATAGTACTCAAAAATCTCATCTTTCTTCAACAGTGGTTCTCTCTTGTCCTCCATTGCCAATGTTCACGTGTATACCCAAAAATCTCACAATGCTTTGTAGTCCTCTGCTCATATGTTACAATAATAGCTGTATATAAAGAAAATAAGGCTCCTAAGATGTTGCATCATGTGTGGGCCTGATATAATTCACTAGTGTCCGCCGCTATCTGCTGATTTAGTGAGTCACCATCCACTGTTCGACATGTGTAATTTATTGTAACCTGCAGCTGCTGAATCCCAAAAGATTAGAAAACGGCACGGAATGGCAGGCAGTAATGTGGTCAGATTTCCGAAATATTTAAGATGATTTTAATTGAACAAGACAACGATAGGTTAAGACAATGACATAGGGGCATGTTATATTCTGCCAACCAGAATGTTTTTGGGCAGATACTGGTTAGATCATGTGATTAAGTTCAAATCTGCACAACACTTTTATAGAAAGTTCATAATAACAGTAAAGAATGGGCGACACTTACTGTATTTCAACTGGCTTGCATTAGTTGCGCTGTCTTGGTACTCATGAATGGATTAAATTTCATGAATGGAGTGCCAATGTGCACTCCCATAAATCAGTGTAATCAATGTGGTTGGAAATGTCTGTTTTATCTTGATAATAACTTTTGTAGTGTAACTTTGTGGAGTCAGCTGAATTCCGCTATATCAACTGCACTTTAACCCGGTTTAAACTAGAATCATACATATGTAACTCTAGGACTTACATTTATCGTGAACTGATCTTCAGTTTCATAGATGCATCAAGTCTCACAAAATATTGAATCCACGAAGCTCAGTAATCCAGCAAATTTATCTGGCACTTTAATCTCCATTGTAATCTAGAAAAATTGAAATAAACGATAAGAATTCGAATAGGCTGGAAATCTTTCTTTCACATGGAAAATTCCAGGGAATTAATTGCATTTTTAGCTACAATAAATATTAGAATTTTGATGACTAATCAAACCCCATTTTATTTTCTTCCAAATAATTTTTTACATCTCTCAAAATTTATGAGAAACTAACTGCTAGAAAGCTCCAAAAAATGAAGTTGTTTTCGGAGTCACATGGTAGAGAGGAGTAAAAAACTGAGCACATGAGCCACTAACCAGAATAACTCATTGCATTTTGCAGATCTTGGAAAGATTACACTATCAACTCAAACTGCTTGCATTTCTTTGTTCTTCTCCACCAATATCATTTGACTGGTTTTCAGAGGAATATTTAATGCACAATTCGACCAGCTTGTGAGGTTAATGTAATAGCAACCTGAAATAAAGAGAATCAGCCTGCAGTTACAAAAACAATTCTCACCAACTCTTGATGAGTAGAAATATATTTAGACTGATAACTCAGACCAACATTTTCTCGCATATATTCTCAAGGGAAGACAGATATCCTGTACGACCACGGGCTTGTAAAAATCTAAGTGCCACATTTAGTGTAGCAAAATCGTGTTCTGGTTGTGACAACTAAAATGGGATATCATTTCACTACAAATTCCGTGTCCTTTACTTTAATGTACTGAGAGTCACAATCTGAAGACACACATGTGCATTATATGAAATGTCAAGTCAAGACAAGATTTAAAGAATGTTCACACATGCTTTTAAACTGATGTGAAATCATGTTATCAGAACAGTGCAACTGGCCCCGTTGAGACAGAATATTCCTGCAAAGATTTAGACTGAAAGCGGACAAAATGTACTAGTAGTTTAGGACCTTTCCTGCTTGTGTTCTTTAGAGTTGCAGTCACTAGCAGTCTCATTTCATGTTTTTCAAACTGGGAGAACACAGATCTGGCACTAAGAATCCGTCCGTAAAATTTATCTTCCTTTATAATGGGCATCAGTAGAGACAAAGGAAAGCTGGCTTCCATGATGATGTAATTTAGAAAAAAAAGTTTAACATATGTCGGTCATCAAAGCATTATATGAGAATTTAAATTGATACTTCCTCTAAGAGGAAGTTCTAGAGCCCATTTATAGGAAGTTTAGCTAGCAAACTTTCAAGGGAAATTTTAATTCGAGGACATCCTCAGCCTTTTTGTTCTCAATGTAAGATCTTCCATCTAAACGCATTAAGAACTTGTTCAATTGGACTGAACTACATCATCAAGAACAAAACAGGTGACTACGTGGACCGAAGATCAGTATTTTTCATACTGAATACTGCAGATGACTTACATTTTATACGAGTTCCCATGACTATTCCAGAATACAACACTCCCTAGAGACGAACTAGGAAGTGGGTCAAGTACAAAAGAAGAACCGAATTCTATAGGCAAGATCAAAATTGTTACAAGGATTGTCATAGCTACGGCACAGTGACACAGTCATTCATGGATCAACATAAACATTGGTCATTAGTGAAAGAGCTCGGCGAGAGGGGCATCGGGTACCAAAAATCAGGCCATGAATACCAGAAGAATCTCCTGAGTACCGCTATAGCTAGGCAGTATTCAATGGTCATGATGATTTTGTAGTATTTAAATGCACGCTAAATTTCATTAACCATAACTATTCTAATGTGTGACTTTAGTCTGTATATCCTTTTAAAATAGTCATCAAAGAAGTTTCTAACTGACCATAAGCAATGTCAAACCAGTCGACACCGATTACTGTAGCTCTTAGACAAATACAAAAATAAAAAAAACCAAATAAAAACTAACCTTAACCTCAAGACACTTCTTCCGTACGTAAATTCGATATCCATCAGTCTGAGATAAACTCCAAACAGAACACTCCCTGCATTACATTCCCAAACAAACATCAGCCAAACATGGAAGCATATGTACAACTCATGAAGCAAATCCATGACTAAATCTAACAGCAAACAAACCAATCAAACCACAACTCTGATACTCCACCAACCTATCTAACGTACAATTCATATGCCATCCAATTTCAAAAATCTACATCAAGATCACAAACTCAGTGAAACAGCACAAAATATAACCTAAAAATGAGCAGCAGAGGCTTTACCATGTTGCCTACGCTTCCAGTTCCAACCGGTAAAGGACTGTGATCGAGAGTGTTAAGAGTTCCGATTCTGAGTTTGAATCCTTCGGACATGGCGTACGGCATCGGATGTGGAAGTGGTTTTAAAACGGCGTCGCAGAGGTTAGTGAGCGGACGCGTTTTGAAGAAGCTGAAGAGTATGATTTCTGTTGGGCGGGAGATGACTATGATAAAGATCCGAAATTAATCTGGATATCCGAATCTCAGGTACTTACAAACATAGCTACAAAAGCAAGATCGTAGTTGAGACTTATTTAGTTAATTAAAAGACCGCCTGGCTTCGCTCAAGGATAAACACCATAGTAATGAAACATACCTGAAACTACACATACCTAAATTTTTATTCTAACTTGATTCACATTTGATCAGTTATCGGAGATGTAAGAGGAAGAGAACTAATGCTCGGAGTAGAATTAGTAACTAATCGAGAACTGAAAACTCCGGCCGAAATCGAAACACTGCACATTCTGAATCAGCTAAAAGACTTAGGCGTGCTTGTGGGCAGAGGTAAGATGTATGAAAATGTGTTTAGAATCACAACTCCACTTTGCTTCACCAAAGATGTTGCAGATTTCTTGGTTGACGCCATGGACTATACAATGTTAAAAATGTGAAATACTAGGAAATGAAACATCGACTTTTGAGGACAGAGAGCAAGTGCCTGATCGCAGATCGCAAATCGCTACTCCTTTCTGAACAAACTCACGAAAATAATAAATTCAGTATAGCGAATAAAATTTTATAATTGGTAAAAATTACATCATAAAGTAAAAATAATCATAACAATGTAGTTTCAAATCGATATATTTTGACTGTGTGCTACACGGAATATCAATCATACAAAAACATGGTAATAAATGGTTTGACTTATTTATAAAATCGAGTATTATTAATAACATGAGGAAATCAGAGCATTAATCGGATATCTCCGACTCCCGAAAATCCTATTCGCGTCGTCTTCTGGTCGTCCTCTGCTCCACTGCTTATTATCGAATTCTGATCGTATCGCTGTTCGCCGTTGACTAGATGTGGTTGACTCACTATTTGATGACGAACGAGTTTAAATTAGGCGATCCCGAATTGTACGCTTCTTTCGATAAAAATGATCCACACGTCGTTTTTGAAGGCGTCACCGTCGCCGGTTTCGTCGGACTTCTCAAACAGCTCGGTGACCTAGCGTAGTTCAGTATCTTTTATAGCAAGATGACGTCACTGAAGTTTTTGGTTTTTATTTTGTTGATTGTAAAGATTTGCTGCTGAGGTATTTCAAGATTTGCATGAAGAAGTTATGGTTACGGCTGTTAGAAGCCATGTGTTGGTGGATCGAGTATGAAAACTTGACGCAGATGTTCAGTCCCTCGAGAAAAATTGCTTGCCAAGAATGATCTTGATGAATATTATTACAATTTTGGTGAGATTCTTTGTTTGATGCTAATGTGAAATTATTTGTGAGGAAATATAATCAATTTAGTGAATTCGTGCAGGTGTTGATTGGCACCTTCAGATAAGTGTAGATGAAAATATTATCACTCAAGGTGGCTTGCCTCGATTTGTCAGGAAGTCATATGAAGAATGTCGTGCTCCTCCTCAGTTATTTCTTCTGGACAAGTACGTTGTTTTTTGTAACTATGAAAATCAAGTGTTCAATACCTGATCATGGGTTCTTACTTAAGTTCATAAATTTGAATCTTTTAGGTACGATGTTGGAGGTGATGGAGCATGTCTGAAACGTTTCACTGATCCATCGTTTTTCAATGCACAACTTACAACCTCTGAAAAAGAAAAGCTAGAAGCTCAAAGTGGCTGTAGACCTCGGGAAATCCAAGTAAGTTTACTAAGCCTCTACATATCACACTCTTAAGTCTTTCACCGGTAAAAATAATTTTGATAAATGTTTGGTGCTTGAGTTGCGATCATTCCATTAAGGTTTATTTTTGTGCATGCATATAAATATGCAACAATGGGACAATCAATAGTTTATAATTGTTTGAGTCTCTTGATATGCCATGATATTTGTTGTATACTTACCTGATTAAGATTGAAGCCGGATTTAGTTGCTTGCCCTCAGAAGTTATCAAATGTTACTGAATTCAAAAATTATCTTGCACAATTATCCTGACCATTCTACTATATTTAATTAATTTCAGAATAAAGGATCTCCTTGGAGAAATGGAGAAACTCCAACAAAGGTACCGACCGCCTCCCGTGCAAAGTAAGTACAGTTCTTTTGCTATCTTAAGGTCTCTAGAAACACACTAACAGCTGAATATGAATCAATGGTGCAGGCTGCATCAGTTACTCAGCGAAGAGCACAATGCAGATGATAGCAGAGTCCTAACACGCCATTTTAGATTGAAGAAAAAGAATTTGGAAATTTCAAGGAGTAGCAAAAGTTATATGCAGCCATTCCTGCAAACTATGTCACCAGAGCATCCTGCAACATATGAGATGGAAGTTGCCCAGGATTTATGGGGTGTATTCGAAGACTTGATTTATTCTTTTATGGATCAGGAAACAAAGCCAGTGAAGTCATTTAAGTATTCACTTGACTTCAATAATACGCAAATAGATGATGATTACACATCACATGCAAATGGTGGCTATACTGAAAAGGAACTAGTTTTTACTGGGGAAAAGAGGCACACAACTGGTGTTATCGGCTTTTCATATGATGACATTGCTGGCACGGTAGAAACTGACACGGCTTTTCATATGATAACATCCTAATGATAGTCTGAGAACTGGTCTCTACCTCTCTGTTACCTCTATATTCATTGCTCTTTGTAGGTCTAAATCTGTTGTCAGTTTCTACTTCAGACTCCACGTCAGCAAATGCATTTGTTTAATATTCTGCCGTGCCAGCAATCTCATCAAATGAAAAGCCGATAACACTAGTTGTGTGCCTCTTTTTCCTAGTAAAATCTAGTACCTTTATCGTACAGCCACCATTTGCACGTGATTTAAAATCATCATCTGTGAATATTTAAATGACCTCACTGGCTTTGTTTTCAGATCGATAGAAGAATAAATCAAATCTTCGGATACACTCCCTAAACCCTGGGCAACTTCCATCTCATGTGTCACAGGATGCTCGGGTGACATAATTTGCAGTAATGGTTGCATATAACTTTTGCTACTTCTTGAAATTTTCGTATTCTTTTTCTTCAAGCTTAAATGTCGTGTGAAGATTCTACTGTCATCAGCATTGTGTTCTTTGCTGAGTAACTGATGCAGCATGCACCATTGTTTCATATTCAGCTACTAGTGTTTTTCTAGAGACCTCTAAGATAGCATGAGAAATGCACTTACATTGCACGGGAGGTGGTCGGTGCCTTTGTTGGAGTTTCTCCATTTCTCCAAGGAGATCTTTTATTCTAAAACTGATTAAATATAATAGAATGGCCAGAATAATTGTGCAAGATAATTTTTGAATTCAGTAACATTTTGATATCTTCTGAGAGCAACCACAGAATCGGCTTCAATCTTAATCAGGTAAGTCAACAATATCAAGAGACTCAAACAATTATGAACTATTGATTGTTCCCATTATTGCATATATATATGCAGGCACAAAAATAAACCTTAATGGAATGACCATAAGTCAAGCAACTCAAGCACCAACAACTATCAAAATTATTTTTACCTATTGAGGGTGTGATATGTAGACGCTTAGTAAACTTATTTGGATTCCCCGAGGTCTACAGCCTCTTTGAGCTTCTTCTAACTTTTCTTTTTCAGAAGTTGTCAGTTGTGCATTGAAAAATAATAGATCAGTGAAACGTTTCAGACATGCTCCATCACCTCCAACATCGTATCTAAAAGATTCAAATATATGAACTTAAGTAAGAACCCATGATCAGGTATTGAACACTTGATTTTCATAGTTACAAAAACAACGTACTTGTCCAGAAGAAATAACTGAGGTGGAGCACGACATTCTTCATATGACTTCCTGACAAATCGAGGCAAGCCACCTTGAGTGACAATATTTTCATCCACACTCATCTGAGGGTGCCAATCAACACCTGCACGAATTCACTAAAATGATTATATTTCCTCACAAACAATTTCACATTAGCATCAAACAGAGAATCTCACCAAAGTTGTAATAATATTCATCAAGATCATTCTTGGCAAGCAACTTTTTCTCGAGGGACGGAACATCCGCGTCAAGTTTTCGTACTCGATCCACCAACACATGGCTTCTAATAGTCGTAACCATAACATCTTCATGCAAACCTTGAAATACCTCAGCAGCAAATCTTTACAATCAACAAAATAAAAACCAAAAAACTTCGATGACGACAACTTGCTATAAAATGACGTCATTTAACCTACACATAATATTCATAAAAAGATATTAACTGCGCTAGGTCAACAAGCTGTCTGAGAAGTCCTACGAAACCGGCGACGACGACACCTTCAAAAACCGCATGTGGATCATTTTTATTAAAAAAAGCGTACAATCCGAGATCGCCTAATTTAAACTCGTTCCTTGTCAAATAACGAGTCAACGACATCTAGTCAACAACGAACAGCGATACGATCAAAATTCGATAAGCAGCGAAGCATAGAACGATCAGAAGACGACGCGAATAGGATTTTCAGGAGTCGGAGATATCCGACAGACGCTCTGATTTCCTCATGTTATTAATAATACTCGATTTTATAAATAAGTCAAACCATTTATTACCATGTTTTTGTATGATTGATATTTCGTGTAGCACACAGTCAAAATATATCGATTTGAAACTACATTATTATGATTATTTTTACTTTATGATGTAATTTTTACCTATTATAAAATTTTATTCGCTATACTGAATTTATTATTTTCGTGAGTTTGTTCAGAAAGGAGTAGCGATTTGCGATCAGGCACTTACTCTCTGTCCTCAAAAGTCGATGTTTCATTTTCTAGTATTTCACATTTTTAACATTGTATAGTCCATGGCGTCAACCAAGAAATCTGCAACATCTTTGGTGAAGCAAAGTGGAGTTGTGATTCTAAACACATTTCCATACATCTTACCTCTGCCCACAAGCACGCCTAAGTCTTTTAGCTGATTCAGAATGTGCAGTGTTTCGATTTCGGCCGGAGTTTTCAGTTCTCGATTAGTTACTAATTCTACTCCGAGCATTAGTTCTCTTCCTCTTACATCTCCGATAACTGATCAAATGTGAATCAAGTTAGAATAAAAATTTAGGTATGTGCAGTTTCAGGTATGTTTCAGGTATGTTTCATTATTATGGTGTTTATCCTTAAGCGAAGTCAGGCAATCCTTTAAATAACTAAATAAGTCCCAACTTCGATCACATTCAACACGACCAGTCCTGCTACTGTGCAAACTGGGTTTCCACCAAAAGTGTTGAAGAAGCTTTATTGAGTCAGTACTATGCTCTGAAGTAAAACTTAAGTTTTGTTTATAAGATTTAGCTAGTGAATCATACCACCATAACTTTGTACCTTAGCCATTGTGACAATGTCAGGCAGGATGCCATGGGACTCGAAGCCCAAAAAATGGCTGCCAACGCGCGCAAACCCAGCCTGGACTTCATCAGCAATGCATAGCCCTCCTGCCTTTTTTTAGTTTTGTAAACAGCAGGCAAGTAGCCTGGCGCCAATTCTACAATTCCGCCAACTCCCTGCCATAAAAAATCGAAGAATTCATTACAATCAATTAAATTCAACAAAATGTAACAAAAAATGTAGGAAAAATATACTTGTATAGCTTCATATATAAAAGCTCCAACACATCCAGAAGTTCCAAAGTCAATTAAATCCTCCACATCCTTGGCATACTTTTCTTCGTCCGAACCAAATACGCCTCTATACGGGTCTGGATTCATAGCGTGATGAACTCCGATCTGCATGGGATTTAGAATGTGCAGCAGGGCAGCTAAATATGATTAAAATCCTAAGAAAAAACATGTTCCTTAAAGATATGACATACATAACCGGACAACGTTGAATTTCCAGACGCGCTGAGCAGTGCTGGCCAGTGTCCCGGATGCATTTTCATGGTAAGCATTTCTTTTCGAAACCACGTCATGACACCCGGGGTATAATTTTGCCATCATCAGGGCTAATCTAATTCGTTAGCCTCTGTCCCTGAATTGGTAAAAAACACCACCTGGGATGCCAACAAAAAATCTTTTACTCATTCTGATGTAGAGTAACATGTAGGACTTGTATCTGGTGCAGCCAATCGATTGGTAGATACGATGAAAATGTAACTTTTATGTACCTTGAGATCACCAGGCATTTTAGCAGCAAGTGCTTCGGCGAAATCAGCAACGGAGTTATTCAAGTAAAGTTTGGTGGAATGTTGCAAGCGTTGGATCTGTTTCACAATGGCATCCACCACATCCGGATGACAATGGCCACAACTAACCGTCGCAATCCCTCCAAATGCATCTAAATACCTTATGCCTTTCGCGTCGAATAAATGCCTTTCGCGTCGAATAAAGATGGAACATGGAAGGACTTAAATATTCCTTTCTTTTTCTCAATATTTCCTCCACGGACGGTCCTTCGTATGGCAGAAGAGTATAGTCAAAAGGTGGCAATTTGGGCGTAGACATAGCGGAAAATTCATCTTCCTTAAAGATCACAAACTTGCTCTTAGTCCTATGCGTCAAAAACGGACTAAACACAGAATACACCACACTAAAATACAATGGCACATTCACAAATATCTGCACACAAACAACATTACAACAATCACAAACATTAAAACTCCAAGCCGCGCATATACACATACATATTTGATCGCTGTATAAAGATTTGTATACCTTCCGTGCAACCATCTCAGGATAGTTGTCCTGAAACAATGACAATATCTGATTAGACACAATCCTTAACTCCCTCTTAGGCATGTCCTTCAAATCTGTAACTTGAATAATTGAGTTAACCCCACCAGGCCTAAAATCCAACAACTGAATCCACGCTCCAAAACCTGAACACGCCACCTCAAAACCTTCAACTTCTCTTCATCACCAAACACCTTCTCAAACATTTCCTTATCCTTAAAAACCCCATAAGCATTGTAACACACTGGATGTCCTTGACGGTCAACGCCACTCATTTTCGCCACTACACCTTCGATTTCCTTAAAGTCAAGATCTTCGTTGACCAAGGTTTCAGCTTTAAAGTGTTGACGCCAGGTAAGGCAGTTGTGAAGCATTTGGAGAGCATCATTGACTCTGAAGTCTCTAGCGCGGAGGAACTTGAGTAAACGACGTCAGATCGGTCGTCGGAGCTGAGGAGTGGGATGTTCCAGATAGTGAAGAAGGTGGGGTCTGAGGTGTCAAAGAGGAGGGAGGAGAGCTTGGATTTGAGGTGTTGGAGGGATTTTTGTTCGTGGGGTTTTAGAGTTGAGATTCTGTATGTGTCTTGGTGGAAGGAGGGAGTGCGGAATGGGGTTGTAGCGGCGTCCATTAATGTAGTGAGGATCGAGCTGCTGATTCTGCTGCTGTTGGTTTTTGGTGATGCAGCTGTTTTGGATGTTGTTGTTGCTGCCATTGTTTGTTGATGTTGAGAGAAGGAATAGAATCGAATGGAATGGAGTGGAGATTTGGGTTTTTTAGAGATCGATTGCGTAAGGTTTGAGGTGCAGCAGAGCAGAGTGTGTCAGTGGTGGTGGTAATGGACAAACAAGACATGCTAATGTCTGAAAGTAGGGGCCTGTTTTGTCTCGGGAAAGGAGACAACTCCATAACTCTCAATCATTTTTTTCAAAAATATATTCACTAATCTCATTTTATTTGATCAAAATGACTAATTTTCAAATTTCTTTAAATGAGTTTTTGAAAAATTAAAAAAAATAAAATAATAAAATAAATGGGTTTTTGAAAATTATTGAATGTAAATACTATTGAAAAGCTAGTTCAAAACGAGTTTATGGAGATTTGTGAACGTAGGTTTTTAGGGACTAAAATAGGTATGAAATTTGAAAACCTAACATGTGATCACTCACTTTTGGCAGCGCATGCTGATTTTTTTCTTAGTGTCAAAAGAGTGAATGATGAGCCAGACCTTTGTGTAAAAGAGAGTTTGGGATTGCGGACGAGACAAAATGAAATGTTTGGATTTTTCAAAGCAAATTTATTTTGTTGGGATTTACATGTTCAGAGAATATATTCTGTTTTGTTGAATTTCATCTGTTTGTTTATGAGTTGGTATTCGGTCAACGAAGTCAACGCAGGTAACATGGGATTGATTAAGGAAAGTTAGGGGTGGCATTTTGTACCCGAAACCCCGCACTCAACCCGCAAATCCGAAAATTTTCGTGGTTCGGGTCGGGTTTTGGACACTGCGAGTTCGGGTACGGATTTAATATGTAATTTTTAATCAAACCCGCAAATCCGCATTATGCCTATAAATACATATTTATATATTCATAATAATATTTGATATACACATCATGTCTATTTTTTTTCTCAAATTATTATTTTCAAGTTAGTCAAGGACTAAATAACAGCTTATGAATCTTATTCTATGAATTTATTCACTTTTTATTTATTTATAATATTTTTAGATCCATTTTTTAATTTATTTATAATATTTTTAGATCCATTTTTTATTTATTTATAATTTTTATTTATTCAAAATACGCGAGTATTTAAATCTACAAGCCCGAACCCAAAATTTTACTACTCGAGTTTGGTACGGATTTAACTTTTTTTACAAAAAAATACGATCCGAAAATGTCAGGCCTAAGGAGAGTAACAAATTGAAACTAATAGAGGCAGCCACTGGATTAGTGGTTGCATAATAAAATATAAAGAAGATGAAAGTAGTCTTCTCAAGGAAATTGATCATCATTACATTCACTTGTGATGCACATTAAGACCTGCATTCAGCTTGCCTGTTCATTTAGTTTATGAGACAACAATCCTACTAATCAAACCATGAGCCCAGTTTGCAGTTTCCTTCAACTGCTCATCACCTGATTCAACACATTCATTCAGCAGTGATGCGTACTGAGTTTGCCGCTCGACAATAAGTGGTTTTATGTTTGCCCCGAGCACATCTGCTACATCTCCCAATACTGCAACTCCAGCTTTCAGTACAGCTTCATCTCTGCACTCAAGAATGTAAGATATTAACATTCAGAATATGATGTTGAAATGTGCTCGATTCAACAAAGATAGTAATGCCACAGACCTGTTGACGTCTTTAACCACCATGTCTAAGAACTGCAGGAGCTGAGAAGCATGAGGTAGCATCAGCTCAGATTTAGAATTTTTGAATCCTTGAAGTAGTCCCGAGTAAGCTTCAAAGATGCTACGCCTAAGCTGGTTTCCATAATCCAACGTCTCTTCGTCGTTTGCATCCAACTCGACGCATATGCCAGAAGCTGATTGCAACATTGATATTGCATACGGAAGGTACTTCTCAAAATCAGTACCTATGGCTAGGGCAATATCACCAAAGCATGAGAATATTGGGGGCTTAACAGATCTGTGAAGCTCACCACTCGAAAGATCCTTCAGAAGAAGTGTCATTATCTGGTCGCAGTACGGCAAAACCTTTTCGTCAAGAGCACGGCAAATATCACCAACAACCCCAACTGAAATAGAACAAACCTGATACTCCTCAAAATTCTGCAAGCCTATCTCTAAAACCTTGTAAAACTCGGGCATGTACTTTTCAAATTGTGCACCGCAAGCATATGCTAGAGCACCAATCGCCAACATAGCTTCCTCGTGCACTGATGAGCTCCGACAGGCAAACACTTTGAGGAGCAACATCATGATTTGATCCGCAGCCTGAAGTACAAGAGATCTCGTCTCATCACTGCTGCTAAGCTTTTGGGTTATCACCTGTAGCACACCACATAGAAGAGCTTGCAATTCTCCCTGCTTCTCTCTATCATCAGATGACAGAATTGGAATCTCAATTGTCTGACTCAACTTGGTCATCACTGCAGGAAGGAGTTGGGCAATAATGTTGGTTGTTTCGGGAATATTAGAACATCGAACTACCTCATTCAAAGTTTCATACGCAGTTGACCGAAGTTTTGAGTCACCAACATCACTACGATCTGCAGCTGAAATGAGACAGCTAAAAATTGCCTCCAGGTATGGTGTGAGAACAGAGGAAACCGCTCCAGCATCCTCATATCCTTGTGCCAAGAAAGATATTGCTCCACATGCTTTCTCAGCAACATTAGGAGCATGGTGGAGAGTGCATGAACTCAAAAATACGGCTTTGAGTCCAAGCAGTTGTGTCCTTAACATGGTGGTTCTGATCTTTCATTGCAGTAAGCAAGAATTCTAAACCCGCACTAACTAGTTGTGCGAGTTTCTCAATTGATGGACCTTCGAGAATAGACCCAAAGGCAAAAGTAGCAGCTTCGCGGGCACGCCAATCCGTTTTTGATATGTTCTGTTCTACAAATGGCATTACATAAGGCACAACTGCATCGCCGACAGTTCTGGCAACTAGACCTAAGCATGTCCCCCCAGCCTGGAGATGTTCCAAATACTATCATCTTGATCCTGATCTTCCTACTGCTTCAGCAGTGTTTCTAGTAACAAAGGAAGGAACTAATGATGATAGGGCCTTTTCAATGAAACGAGAATGAGGAGCAGAATCCCCTGTTTCTACTACCTCGTACTCCTGAAGTTCGATTTCTTCATCACAGATTGAGCTCCAAAACTCAATGCCTGAAGTGCCACAGCTTC
The DNA here is from genome assembly GCA_006409495.1 of Sedum album. Classification (NCBI taxonomy): domain Eukaryota; kingdom Viridiplantae; phylum Streptophyta; class Magnoliopsida; order Saxifragales; family Crassulaceae; genus Sedum; species Sedum album. Next base: position 252,504 of record QZGG01000090.1, read on the forward strand.
TTCATCATTCCTCACAGCCTTGGATGTCAATCAAAAAGGGCAGGCATGTAAGGTTCAAGAACTTCATAGTATGTGGATGCAATTGAAACAAGACACTCAAAAGCAGCCTGTCTGATTTCTGTCTCTTTGGCCAAAGCTGTATCACATACCATTTTCATTATGTAATTACATTCCAGCTCATTGTCAAAGTTGGTTTGCGCAAAATCTAAAGCGTTATACAGAGCTTTTGTTGCAGCGAGGCGGACTTCTGAACTGTGCTCAGCGGAATTCATACCTTGGACAACAGCATTCAGAACTGAGTTGACTTCATCTTGCACAAGATCCTGGTGTGATATCTCTTCACAGACATAACCAAGGGTCTCTAACGTCGCTGCTTCAATCCAGGCGAACTTTCTAGCTTAGTCATGTTTGCAAGAAGTGTTCCAATAAGTTCAGGCCACAGCTTCTGCGGCAGTTCAATACCAGCGAGCTTTGCAATAACTTGAGCCGAAGTGTGTCTGGCTTCCGGAGATTGCGATTCTAAAGTTTTCAATAACATAGCTTTAACTTGCGACTTCACACTGACATCAATCCCCATCCATTGTTGAACAAGCTGTTCTTTTTTTGAAAAATCTTTAGCATCCAATGAATTCTTCAGCACAATACCAGCCAGTCTACGAGATTCAATTGGCTTATCATTATTTGAAAGTTCAGCTGCCAGTGATATAATGAACACCGGAAGGTTCTGCTCCTGAAATTGCTCGAGACTGGTCTCCGCCTCTGTTCTCACTTTGGCATCCGCAGCTTGGGCTGCTAACAGAAAGTTGGTAATCTCCACAGCCATCTCTAACGCTGTAGCTGAAACAACACTCGTCTCTGAGGACGTCTCGCTAAAATATACAACGTTCAGTATCAAACAAAATTCAAGTGTAACAGCAAGATTTTCAAAAAACACCAACTAAGACAACAACGGATTCCAGCAATTTGTTCCAAGTCGTAGAATTTTCTCAGATAAGTAAATGAAATATCAAACAGCGTCAAATCCCTACATCCGGTCAAACAGCATTTTTAAAACCCTAAACCCCTAAATTCAAAAATTCAAAGATCAGCAGATCTACAACTTCCAAACCTGAAAAATCTCGAGCACACAACAACCATACCTATTACAGCAACCAAATGCGCTCAAATCAACAAAATCCTTCCGATCCGAAAATCGAAAAAAGCCGCTGGCGCACAGCAGGAAAAATTACCAGGAGGTTGCTTGAAATTCCAAGCAAATGAGAGACCAACGGCGCCGTACGGATACGAAGTTGAAAGGCGGCGATTGGGTGCGTATTTCGAATGTGAGGAAGTAGCGGGACTGCCGACCGAGAGTAGCGTCGTGAATATGATAAATAATTAACGATGAGGACTCGGGCAGCTTTTCTATTCTGCCCGCAAATATTAGCCGTTGGATTTGTAACCCTAGCAATGATTTGAATCTACCACGTGTGAATTGGAATTCCATCCTGCCCGTCCGGGTAGGGACCGGTTGGGCCTAGTATCGGTGATCTGGGCCAATGTGACGCAAAGAAGGCAGGCCCAGTCGTTCCAAGATCTCGTAGAATTCAGAGCCAAACATTTAAAAGAAATCAACAGTTTAGGATATTGACTATCAGCTGCACGGAATATCAATCGTAATAAATGATTTGACTTATTTATAAAATCAAGTATTATTAATAACATGAAGAAATCAAAGCGTCAGTCGGATATCTCCGACTCCTGAAAATCCTATTCGCGTCGTCTTATGATCTTCCTCTGCTCCGCTGCTTATTGTCCAATTCTGATCGTATCGCTGCCTTCCGTAGACTAAATGCCGTTGACTCGCTATTTGATCAGGAACGAGTTTAAATTAGGCGATCCCGGATTGTACGCTTCTTCCGATAAAAATGATCCACACGCCGTTTTTGAAGGCGTCGCCGTCGCCGGTTTCGTCGGACTTCTCAGACAGCTCGGTGACCTAGCGCAGTTCAGTATCTTTTTATGAATATTATGTGTATGTTAAATGACGTCATTTTATAGCAAGATGACGTCACTGAAGTTTTTTGGTTTTTATTTTGTTGATTGTAAAGATTTGCTGCTGAGGTATTTCAAGGTTTGCATGAAGATGTTATGGTTACGGCTATTAGAAGCCATGTGTTGGTGGATCGAGTACGAAAACTTGACGCGGATGTTCCGTCCCTCGAGAAAAAGTTGCTTGCCAAGAATGATCTTGATGAATATTATTACAACTTTGGTGAGATTCTCTGTTTGATGCTAATGTGAAATTGTTTGTGAGGAAATATAATCATTTTAGTGAATTCGTGCAGGTGTTGATTGGCACCTTCAGATGAGTGTGGATGAAAATATTATCACTCAAGGTGGCTTGCCTCGATTTGTCAGGAAGTCATATGAAGAATGTCGTGCTCCTCCTCAGTTATTTCTTCTGGACAAGTACGTTGTTTTTGTAACTATGAAAATCAAGTGTTCAATACCTGATCATGGGTTCTTACTTAAGTTCATAAATTTGAATCTTTTAGGTACGATGTTGGAGGTGATGGAGCATGTCTGAAACGTTTCACTGATCCATCATTTTTCAATGCACAACTTACAACCTCTGAAAAAGAAAAGCTAGAAGCTCAAAGAGGCTGTAGACCTCGGAAATCCAAGTAAGTTTACTAAGCCTCTACATATCACACTCTTAAGTCTTTCACCGGTAAAAATAATTTTGATAGATGTTTGGTGCTTGAGTTGCTTGACTTATGGTCATTCTATTAAGGTTTATTTTTGTGCCTACATATAAATATGCAACAATGGGAACAGTCAATAGTTTATAATTGTTTGAGTCTCTTGATATGCCATGATATTTGCTGTATACTTACCTGATTAAGATTGAAGCCGGATTCTGCTGTTTGCTCTCAGAAGTTATCAAATGTTACTGAATTCAAAAATTATCTTGCACAATTGTCCTGGCCATTCTATTCTATTTAATTATTTTCAGAATAAAGGATCTCCTTGGAGAAATGGAGAAACTCCAACAAAGGCACCGACCGCCTCCCGTGCAAAGTAAGTACAGTTCTCTTGCTATCTTAGAGGTCTCTAGAAACACACTAACAGCTGAATATGAATCAATGGTGCAGGCTGCATCAGTTACTCAGCGAAGAGCACAATGCAGATGATAGTAGAGTCCTCACACGGCATTTTAGTTTGAAGAAAAAGAATTTGGAAATTTCAAGGAGTAGCAAAAGTTATATGCAGCCATTCCTGCAAACTATGTCACCTGAGCATCCTGCGACACATGAGATGGAAGTTGCCCAGGGTTTAGGGAGTGTATCTGAGGACTTGATTTATTCTTCTATGGATCAGGAAACAAAGCCAGTGAAGTCATTTAAGTATTCACTTGACTTCAATAATACGCAAAGAGATGATGATTTCACATCACGTGCAAATGGTGGCTATACTGAAAAGGAACTAGTTTTTACTGGTGAAAAGAGGCACACAACTGGTGTTATCGGCTCTTCATCTGATGACATTGCTGGCACAGCAGAATTTTACTCAGATGCATTTGCTGACGTGGAGTCTGAAGTAGAAACTGACAACAAATTTAGACCTACAAAGAGAAATGAATATAGAGGTAACAGAGAACCAAATTCCTGTAGTATGTCCAAGCGAGGCAGAGACCAGTTCTCAGACTATCATTTGGCTGATATATCCAATACATCAGATGATGGTAGTTTATCTTCTGTGCACAGAACATCTTCATCTTCGCACCATTGTGTTCCTTCATATGACAAACGTGGGGCTTCTATGGAACATCGTGACAGGAAAACCGAGCTTTCTATTTCTTCTGAAACTTTTGGAGACAGCGATTCTCATTCGAATTTAATACTACATGCAGCTGACCAATCTTTAAATGTTGGCAATTATGTCACTTTTTCAAGTGATGTGAACATCAGGTCTTCGCTTGGAGAAATTTCAGAAAGTTTTGATACTGATATGTGCGATGAACATAAAACAGATGAAAGCTACTGGGTAGACGCTGCTGCTTTGCAAGGGTTGAATGAGGGTTATGCTGGCCCGTTGTCTGCAAAAAACCAAGATCATGATGTTGCCTATTCGCTCACTGGGTATCAAGAATCTGAAGGCTGTGTAGGATCAAACAACTTATCAGGTGAAAGGAATTCTACAAATGCCAAGTCTGTGAAAGGCAATTATTACCGTGAATATGAATATTCACCTTCTAGATATGGGGAAAGCGGTGAAGTATCCATATCCTTATCTGATCATCAAGAAGTTGAAAGTCAGTGTTCAAGTCCGGTTTCCCCTAGATACCTTGTGGATCAGAATTCAAGTTGTGAAAAGAATAAAATGGAAGAATTTAGCAGAACACAAGAGGTCATTTTTAAACAATGTGATCAAGACATGAAGCCTTTGAACAATAATCATGGTCAGGTATCCGAGATAGTAGGTCCTGCCGTTGTCATTGATTCAACATCTTTGAGAATAAGGGATTGGAATTCTAACACGAAAAATCATATCCCACGTAGCTTTGATGCTTCAGGCCATATACATTCGAGTCAGGAGTGGCTTTTGCACCCTGAGGAAGATGACCAAATTTCAATCCCAAAAGAAGATTCTGCAGTGAACTTAACATCACGGGATACAAGCTTGAAACAAAAGAGAAGAGAAATGATATTTCAATCAGACTCGATTACACGTACATTTGGAGTTCTTCCTTTAGAAAATGAAGCCAATCTAGAGGGAGTACCTTCGTTGCCAATGCCACCACCTCCTGTGCAACACTCGGTAGGGAAACCCCATGACTCTGAGAGAGATTTCGATAAATTTGTTATGGAGTCAAATATGTCGTCGCCAAACTTCACTTCTGATCTCAAAGGTAGATATTATAACGAAGCCCTTGGTGGAGATGAGGTCAAGAACCCTCATGCAGCACCAACTGTCGCAATTCCTTCCGTCAACAGTTGCAAGATTCCCTTCCATGGCGATTCCTTTCCACCAGCAGATGACACAATTGACGTGCATGGCCAACACATTAATCTTGCCTCAGAGGATTCTACGGATCAAATATTAGATGATTTGAAGACATGCTGCAAAACTGAGCATGCAGCTCAAAGTCCAGAAGAGAAGATCATTAAATGCATTGAGGTGCCTGGCCCTCAAATTGAAAACGCTGAACACTGTAAGCAAGATGTCAACTCTTCGAAACGAGAAGAAACATGGTTACCAAATCAGGAAGAGGAAATTCTTATTGAAAAACCAGCAACTAAGCTACTCAGGCCCCCAATCAAACAGTTGATGCACTAGATAGAAGCAAGGTACTAATGTCCTCTCAAATCTGCCACTTTTGTTTGTAATATATGAAAGGGATTGTCTAACAAGTTGATGGCCATGGTGCAGCTGAAAAAAGTAATACCAAGAAATTGGATCCAAACACCAAATGTTGAATCAGTTGATGATGATGATCTTGAAAAAAGCAAGGTAAAGTGACTCATTCACATTTTTTCTAGTCACTATACCAAAGGCTGTATAACAACTGATCTATGGTAATTGACATCTTGCAGTTTAAAAAAGTAATGTCAAATGTTGGTGGGAGAGATTCGATACTGGAGGTGATACGCACAAAGGTTAGACCTTGAATATGCTAGCCATTTTCAGTTTGTATGATATTTATGCCGAGTTTGTTGTATATTGCTTCTTTTCAGTCCTTCAACTTGAGGCCTACACCAGCTTCTGTGCCTAAACCTATCATACGTGCCCCAACAATGAGTTTAAAAGTTTCTGCCATTTTGGAGAAGGCAAACAGAATTCGACAGGTGAACTTTCTCAACATGCTTGTGTATGCACTTTTAATGCTTCTATTGCTTACTAATTTTCTATTTATATCCTGCAGGCAACAACAGGGAGTGACGAAGAGGATAATTGGAGTGATGAATAATCGATTATATGGATACTCTTGAATAATCCCATGCTGCTTGTTAGAGAACTTGTTCCATCCACCCATACTTCTTTTTTTTCCTTGCGGGTAAAGCAAAAGACGGAATTACCATTCCTCGACCAAGGCAACCCAAAACAGCCGAGGGTATTATGATACTTGCAGGATAAATTATACAAAATTACGGTTACTACACATCGGCCCGAGTTTGTGCATCTGGGGAGGCTAGTTATGACAACTCGTCTCACCCTCCCACAAGTATGCACCAAAATCAGTGCTGTAGCACAGCTGTTTATTATCAGTAGCCTCTTTTGAAAATTAATTTGGAAGTTGTAGCGAAGATGTTCAGCAGAAATCCTTTATACAGATCACATGCCACCAGTTACTCATGTGTCAACTAAGTATTCTTATCCTGGTTAGTTATATTTTGTTCTGTTTTGCAAGGAATCAAAAACTACTTGCACAAAATAATGTGAGAAAAGATTTAGAAATTGTCACAGGAACAAATTAACAATTACTTAGGATTTCTGACTTGCTTTTTCCCAAAAAGATGTACATACTGCAGAAGTGAAGTACCTTAAAAACATGAAAATGAACTGAATCAGAGTAGGCCGTCCCTGTTTGTGTATACCTATACTACTTCTATCTTTTGCTTTACGTGTAATTTGTCTCGCATGAGCTGGCTTTAACATGAGGACCCAATAACCTTGACGTCCAAGCTGCCGGTTAATTATGTGAGTAAGATCGAGACGAAAATACTGATCTAAAACTGATCGAAAAAACACTGGTCATCTTTAGGCTCTTCCTTGGCTCTAGAGAAAAAACCGTCCATTTGTTGCTGGCCTGCATAATTGCAGCTAGGTTTTCCGAAACCAGAGAAACCGAAGCTGCCTGGACTCTGCATCATTTCAAGAGTGAATGGTGCTTGAGAGCCAACTGATGGTGCGGATGATGATCTTGAAGATTGAAGGGTGTTGGAGTAATTTTGTGTGTGGTTTGATGTGCTGATGGTGGCAGCAGCGGAAGGTCGTACTGGTATTGGCGCTGCAGCTGATGAAGGCTTGATCATGCTGTAACTGTGGCTGCCTCGTGCTGCTGGCACATCATGGTTGTGTTTTCCTTCATAGGTAGTGATCACGGACCTTAGATCCTGTGATGCGCGCTCTACATGCTTCCTTACTGGACATCCGATGAAGGTGCACTTGTAGTAGCTCCTGTAATAGAACAATTAGTCAGAACACACCTTGGAACAAAGGAGTATTTCGCTGAAGTAGACATTTTTAATGAATTTCAGAGAAGAATGGTTACCTGGGATTTGGATTTCCCTTCACCACTTTCTGTCCGTATTTTCTCCACCTATACCCATCATCAAGAATATCTATTTCACTAGTCGTCTGCACCACGATCCTTGGCTCCCTCACAGTTCGACTTCCCGAGGCTGCCACACTGTCAATCTCACTCTCACCCTTCCTGCATTAGAAATGAAAATCAGAACTCTTGAAAAAAATCATCGAAAAAAATGCACAAATCAAACCAAAACTCAAGCTTACCATCTCTTGGATTCAGGCTCATTAACATCATTATCATCTCCTGATTTACTCAAAGGTGAACCATGCTCAAACTCATCATCTCCCATCGAAGTAGACGAGTTTTCAGGAGTCCCGACAGTCTCTACATGCCCATTCTCTGAATCCCCACACCCATATTGTGAGTGTGAAGACGCTGATCTCCTGGTAGATTGAGGCTTGGGATGGTTATGACTACCTTTGTACACAATTTCAGTTATATGTCCCTCCAAAGACCTCTCCACCTTTTTCTTAGTAGGACAATTAGCAAAAGTACACTTATAATAACTCCTCGGATTCTCACTTCCTTTAACAGCTTTCTGCCCGTATTTTCTCCAGTTGTACCCATCATCCAATTTCCTATCCTTACACCCATTAATCGCCGGCTGCTGCGCATACTGAACTTTGTTCATCTGTGCATAAGAATCAACCACCGGCACTCCATTTTGCATAGCACTAGTCTGCACTGCCCTGGAGCCACCTTGCACTACACCTTGAACAACACTGGATGACAACTCTTTCCGCTCTGGCTGCGCATTGAAGCTCCATTCTAGCTGCTTGCTCGTTGTATCATCCTGAAGTTAAAAAAATACATTTTCATCTCAAATTGTCAACAAGTTATTCCCTTGAATTGTAGCATTTTGTACTATACAAGATGGATTCAATTTCATACTAAATTCTAATACCAAAACTCAAAAGTCTCAATCCCATAAGTCAAATTGGACTACATGCTATGAACTAGACAATTAAATACTCATACATAAAAAGAAAATCTAGGGTTGATGTTTTCAACAACTTAACAAGATTTCAACATCAACACTCTTGCCAGGAAGTTTCCTTCACAACTTGTCTACATTATATTAATATTAAAAAATAAATAGCAATGAAGAAAAGTCAAAATTGATCATCTGGAAACCTTAACATCTGCTAAAAGTAAAAATGAAAAAAAGGTAAGACATACCATGAAAGCAGCTGAGGTTTGGTGATCGTAAGTAGTTTGTGGCTGGAATGAGAAGCTGTTGGTGTACTTTTTATCATCATTGTTCTCCACCTTCATACCATCCATACTTGAATTTCTCCAGTCAAATGATCCAGTGGTGGGAGATGGAAGAACATTGGATGAGAACAAAACAGGAGAGTCTAAAAACTGTGAGGGGCTGAAGGAATTGAGAAATGAAGAAGTGGGTGAGAAGAGTGAAGTCTGTTGAAGCTCAGGTGGATGAAAAGATTTGAACTTTGGAAGACCCTCAACTTGGTTGCTTCTCTGCATATCCCAACTATTGTTTTTGTCCATTTTTGGAGTCTGAAAATTGTTGGAGCTTTGGACTTGGATTGAGAAATGAAAGAAGGGTTTGTGTGGTTATTAATAGAGAGTTGTAAAGGCTGTTTGTTGATGTTAGATTTGGGGATTGTTCGGAGAAGATGTGTATGATTTATTACTATTTGAGGAGAGAGTGGAAGTTTGACCGTTGAAAATGTTGATTTTTTGATGGTCAAAGGTTGTGGGTTTGACTGGAAATGTTTGGAGGCGGCTGAATCAGACAGTGGCCACGTGTGCGTCCACGTGGATCTTTATGTCCAACTGGATGTTTTGTGTAACATGTACTGATAAAAGTTTGACTATTTCTTAACATAAATTTAGAGTTGATACATATAGTGAATGCACCTGGTGTCAAGCATGGTTGAGCAACACTGAGTCTCCAAACAGATGAAGGTAAATTACAAAGGTTTATTATTTGTAGGTAAGGCTGCTGTTGCTGATGGTATGCCGATAAGCTCCGACCTTCTTTCGCTTGGAGGTAGTGTTGTCGATTGTAAGGACTAATGTGCCAGATTCGGTGGAGGTGTAAGAGTTGTGAATTGCTTCTTCATCGGAACTGACTCTCCTTGGCTTTACGATGGCAATGGAGTAGCTGCCTTTTGCATATGGGGTGAATTCCGCGCTGTACTCCACGTCCCAGCCTCCTACGACTATTTCCCATGTCACGGTTGCACAAGCCTGAATATGAAAAGGAGGGCATATAGTCAGAACTTTTAAAGGGTACGTAATTACTAGATGTAAAGATGATGACCAAGCTGCCACGAAAAAAGAGATCCATGTGGTAACAATGGCATGATTGCGACTTATGCCTATGCATGGAAACTACAAATGTACTGACCTCAATTCCTCCAATCTCGACATTCATTTTCTCGCCACCCTTCACCATAATCTCTGTTGCTGGTTTTGAAGGAGATACATGTAGATTACTGGATCGACTTAGACCACCATACTGCACAGGAATGTCCTCTGGCTTAATATACCTGGTGGCAATCGCAAATAACTAAGCATAAATATGAAAATGGGTTGGGCAGAAAATATATTAAAGGGTATTTGCTGCCAAAATCATCTAATAATCGACTACTGCATCAATTCTACTTCGCTCTGCCAGAAACATTCAATAGTAAAACAATTATCCTGCATAACCCAAAGTCTCAAAGATAAATTCCAAACTAAGCTATTTGCATGCAAATAAGATACAGTAATCCCCAACCAACCTATCAAAACCTCAAACTGATCTCCAACAAATACCGAAAAAGCTAAACAAAAAGTCTCATAAAACAAATAATGCAAGGAACTCACTTGTAGAGAATCTCAGCAGTATGTCCTTCCTTAACGATCACAAACTTGCTCTTAGTCCTATACGTCAAAAACGGACTAAACACAGAATACACCACACTAAAATACCATGGCACATTCACAAATATCTGCACCAAAAAACATTACAACAATCACAACACATTAAAACTCCAAGCCGCGCATATACACATACATATTCGATCGCTGTATAAGGATTTGTATACCTTCCTTGCAACCATCTCAGGATAGTTGTCCTGAAACAATGACAATATCTGATTAGACACAATCCTTAACTCCCTCTTAGGCATGTCCTTCAAATCTGTAACTTGAATAATTGAGTTAACCCCACCAGGCCTAAAATCCAACAACTGAATCCCACGCTCCAAAACCTGAACACGCCACCTCAAAAACCTCTTCAACTTCTCTTCATCACCAAACACCTTCTCAAACATTTCCTTATCCTTAAAAACCCCATAAGCATTGTAACACACTGGATGTCCTTGACGGTCAACGCCACTCATTTTCGCCACTACACCTTCAATTTCCTTAAAGTCAAGATCTTCGTTGACCAAGGTTTCAGCTTTAAAGTGTTGACGCCAGGTAAGGCAGTTGTGAAGCATTTGGAGAGCATCATTGACTCGGAAGTCTCTAGCACGAAGGAACTTGAGTAAAACGACGTCAGATCGGTCGTCGGAGCTGAGGAGTGGGATGTTCCAGATGGTGAAGAAAGTGGGGTCTGATGTGTCGAAGAGGAGGGAGGAGAGTTTGGATTTAAGGTGTTGGAGGGATTTTTGTTCGTGGGGTTTGAGAGTTGAGATTCTGTATGTGTCTTGGTGGAAGGAGGGAGTGCGGAATGGTGTTGTAGCGGCGTCCATTAATGTAGTGAAGATCGAGCTGCTGCTGTTGTTGGTTTTTGGTGATGGAGCTGTTTTGGATGTTGTTGTTGCAGCCATTGTTGATGTTGAGAGAAGGAATGGAATGGAATGGAATGGAATGGAATGGAATGGAGATTTGGGTTTTTGAGAGATCGATTGCGTATGGTTTGAGGTGCAGCAGAGCAGAGTGTGTCAGTGGTGGTGGTAGCGGACAAACAAGACTTGCTAATGTCGAAAGTAGGGGCCTGTTTTGTCTCGGGAAAGGAGACAACTCCATAACTATCAATCATTTTTTCAAAAATATACTCCTCTGTCTCGCTTTGTTTGTCCACTTTCCATTTTGGGTGTCCCCTTATGTTTGTCCACTTTACTTTATTCTCAACCACACATTCTACTTTTTACTCATTTATTTATTAATTATTTATTCTCAACCACACATTTTATACCTTCTTTCTATCTTAATTACCGTACATTTTGTGCTTTTGGACAAACAAAACGGGACGGAGGGAGTATTCACTAATCTCATTTTATTTGATCAAATTGACTAATTTTTCAATTTTGTTTAAATGGGTTTTTGAAAATTATTGAATGCAATTACTATTGAAAAGCTAGTTCAAAATGAGTTTTTGGAGATTTGTGAAGGTAGGTTTTAGGGACTAAAATAGGTATGAAATTTGAAAACCTAACATCATGTGATCACTCACTTTTTGGCAGCGCATGCTGATTTTTTTCTTAGTGTCAAAAGAGTGAATGATGAGCCTGAGGTCGTGTAAAAGAGAGTTTGGGATTGCGGACGAGACAAAATGAAATGGTTGGATTTTTCAAAGGAAATTTATTTTGTTGGGATTTACATGTTCAGAGAATATATTCTGTTTTGATGAATTTCTTCTGTTTGTTTGTGAGTTGGTATTCGGTCAACGAAGTCAACGCAGGTAACATGGGATTGATTAAGAAAAGTAACAAATCGAAACTAATAGAGGCAGCCACTGGATTAGTGGTTGCATAATAAAATATAAAGAAGATGAAAGTAGGTAAGTCTTCTCAAGGAAATTCATCATCATTCCATTTTGTGATGCACATTAAGACCTGCATTCAGCTTGCCTGCTCATCAACACTGTGTTTAGTTTATGAGACAACAATCCTACTAATCAAACCATGAGCCCAGTTTGCAGTTTCCTTCAACTGCTCATCACCTGATTCAACACATTCATTCAGCAGTGTTGCGTATTGAGTTTGCCTCTCGATTATAAGTGGTTTTATACTTGACCCGAGCACATCTGCTACATCTCCCAATACTGCAACTCCAGCTTTCAGTACAGCTTCATCCCTGCACTCAAGAATGTAAGATATCAACATTCAGAATATGATGTTGAAATGTGCTTAATTCACCAAAGATAGTAATGCCACAGACCTGTTGACGTCTTTAACCACCAGGTCTAAGAACTGCAGGAGGTGAGATGCGTGAGGTACCATCAACTCAGATTTAGAATTTTTGAATCCTTGAAGTAATCCTGAGTAAGCTTCAAAGATGCTACGCCTAAGCTGGTTTCCATAATCCAACGTCTCTTCATCATTCGCATCCAACTCAACACATATGCCAGAAGCTGATTGCAACATTGATATTGCATACGGAAGGTACTTCTCAAAATCAGTACCTATGGCTAGGGCAATATCACCAAAGCATGAGAATATTGGGGGCTTAACAGATCTGTGAAGCTCACCACTCGAAAGATCCTTCAGAAGAAGTGTCATTATCTGGTCGCAGTACGGCAAAACCTTTTCGTCAAGAGCACGGCAAATATCACCAACAACCCCAACTGAAATAGAACAAACCTGATACTCCTCAAAATTCTGCAAGCCTATCTCTAAAACCTTGTAAAACTCGGGCATGTACTTTTCAAATTGTGCACCGCAAGCATATGCTAGAGCACCAATCGCCAACATAGCTTCCTCGTGCACTGATGAGCTCCGACAGGCAAACACTTTGAGGAGCAACATCATGATTTGATCCGCAGCCTGAAGTACAAGAGATCTCGTCTCATCACTGCTGCTAAGCTTTTGGGTTATCACCTGTAGCACACCACATAGAAGAGCTTGCAATTCTCCCTGCTTCTCTCTATCATCAGATGACAGAATTGGAATCTCAATTGTCTGACTCAACTTGGTCATCACTGCAGGAAGGAGTTGGGCAATAATGTTGGTTGTTTCGGGAATATTAGAACATCGAACTACCTCATTCAAAGTTTCATACGCAGTTGACCGAAGTTTTGAGTCACCAACATCACTACGATCTGCAGCTGAAATGAGACAGCTAAAAATTGCCTCCAGGTATGGTGTGAGAACAGAGGAAACCGCTCCAGCATCCTCATATCCTTGTGCCAAGAAATATATTGCTCCACAAGCTTTCTCAGCAACATTAGGAGCATCCTTTGTGCTTTCCAACAATACAGCTAAAATTTTCTGGAGATTGGCAGGTGATATAACTGAGAAGCCACCCGCTGGAGAGTGCATGAACTCAAAAATACGGCTTAGAGTCCAAGCAGTTGTGTCCTTGACATGGCTGTTCTGGTCTTTCATTGCAGTAAGCAAGAAATCTAAACCCGCACTAACTAGTTGTGCGAGTTTCTCAATTGATGGACCTTCGAGAATAGACCCAAAGCAAAAGTAGCAGCTTCGCGGGCACGCCAATCCGTTTTTGATATGTTCTGTTCTACAAATGGCATTACATAAGGCACAACTGCATCGCCGACAGTTCTGGCAACTAGACCTAAGCATGTCCCCCCAGCCATGGAGATATTCCAAATACTATCATCTTGATCCTGATCTTCCTCCTGTTTCAGCAGTGTTTCTAGTAACAAAGGAACTAATGATGATAGGGCCTTTTCAATGAAACGAGAATGAGGAGCAGAATCCCCTGTTTCTACTACCTCGTACTCCTGAAGTTCGATTTCTTCATCACAGATTGAGCTCCAAAACTCAACTGCCTGAAGTGCCACAGCTTCTTCATCATTCCTCACAGCCTTGGATGTCAATTCAAAAAGGGCAGGCATGTAAGGTTCAAGAACTTCATAGTATGTGGATGCAATTGAAACAAGACACTCAAAAGCAGCCTGTCTGATTTCTGTCTCTTTGGCCAAAGCTGTATCACATACCATTTTCATTATGTAATTACATTCCAGCTCATTGTCAAAGTTGGTTTGCGCAAAATCTAAAGCGTTATACAGAGCTTTTGTTGCAGCGAGGCGGACTTCTGAACTGTGCTCAGCGGAATTCATACCTTGGACAACAGCATTCAGAACTGAGTTGACTTCATCTTGCACAAGATCCTGGTGTGATATCTCTTCACAGACATAACCAAGGGTCTCTAACGTCGCTTGCTTCAATCCAGGCGAACTTTCTAGCTTAGTCATGTTTGCAAGAAGTGTTCCAATAAGTTCAGGCCACAGCTTCTGCGGCAGTTCAATACCAGCGAGCTTTGCAATAACTTGAGCCGAAGTGTGTCTGGCTTCCTGAGATTGCGATTCTAAAGTTTTCAATAACATAGCTTTAACTTGCGACTTCACACTGACATCAATCCCCATCCATTGTTGAACAAGCTGTTCTTTTTTTGAAAAATCTTTAGCATCCAATGAATTCTTCAGCACAATACCAGCCAGTCTACGAGATTCAATTGGCTTATCATTATTTGAAAGTTCAGCTGCCAGTGATATAATGAACACCGGAAGGTTCTGCTCCTGAAATTGCTCGAGACTGGTCTCCGCCTCTGTTCTCACTTTGGCATCCGCAGCTTGGGCTGCTAACAGAAAGTTGGTAATCTCCACAGCCATCTCTAACGCTGTAGCTGAAACAACACTCGTCTCTGAGGACGTCTCGCTAAAATATACAACGTTCAGTATCAAACAAAATTCAAGTGTAACAGCAAGATTTTCAAAAACACACCAACTAAGACAACAACGGATTCCAGCAATTTGTTCCAAGTCGTAGAATTTTCTCAATAAGTAAATGAAATATCAAACAGCGTCAAATCCCTACATCCGGTCAAACAGCATTTTTAAAACCCTAAAACCCTAAATTCAAAAATTCAAAAATTCAAAAATCGCCAGATCAGCAGATCTACAACTTCCAAACCTGAAAAATCTCGAGCACACAACAACCATACCTATTACAGCAACCAAATGCGCTCAAACCAACAAAATCCTTCCGATCCGAAAATCGAAAAAAGCCGCTGGCGCACAGCAGGAAGAATTACCAGGAGGTTGCTTGAACTTCCAAGCAAATGAGAGATCAACGGTGCCGTACTGATACGAAGTTGAAAGGCGGCGATTGGGTGCGTATTTCGAATGAGAGGAAGTAGCGGGACTGCCGACCGAGAGAAGCGTCGTGAATATGATAAATAATTAACGATGAGGACTCGGGCAGCTTTTCTATTCTGCCCGTAAATAATAGCCGTTGGATTTGTAACCCTAGCGATGGCTTGAATCTACCACGTGTGAATTGGAATTCCATCCTGCCCGTCCGGGTAGGGACCGGTTGGGCCAAGTATCGGTGATCTGGGCCAATGTGACGCAAAGAGGCAGGCCCAGTCGTTCCAAGATCTCGTAGAATTCAGAGCCAAACATTTAAAATAAATCAACAGTTTTCAACTGTTGTTTTTGGATATTGAAATTTGTTCTATTCTCAACTGTTGTTTCTTGTTACCTTTTAACAAATGTATTTATTTAATGCATTGCAAGGTGCTAACTTTCATATAAAAAGAAGCTCATTTAGGATCAATAAACACAAATGACAAACTCTTATCGACGGTATATTCATCCGAGTCCAGTTCTCTTGCGACCCCTTGCAAGTGTGCAGATTGAGATTCGTTTATTTGCATTTTTGTTTTGCACTATATGCACATTCCGTTTGCATTTTTGCATTTAGCTAAACGACAAACTATCTGCACAAAACGACAAAAATGCAGATTGCGCGAATTGTGGACCGTTGGATCAATTTTGATCCAACGGTGATTTCCCTGAGTCGCAGGGATCGCAGGCTAAGGCCTGGGTCGCAAATGAACCGATTTCATATTCATCCTGTCTTTCTTATGTACTACTAGTCAATGACTCAACCAGATGTTAAAACTCTGCTAGTAAGCTGTCTATTTGAAAAACTTGTCTATTCTATAGCTTTTTGAAGCTTGGTTTTTGTTGTGTGTTTCTGAACTTTACATCACCATTAAGAATAGAGCTGATAAACCCTTCAGTCTCCTCTATAGTAATTTCTCCTGTATATACCGCAAACTTCCCTTTTCGGGGTTTATAAGCTATTAATATTCTGTCGGATGATCTGAAGCCTGATTTGTCGAATGAACTCAGGAACGATGACTGCGAAGAAGCATCCAATAGAGAGTATGTGACAGGGTCTGCTGAACCAAATGCTGAGTTTTGTTTCCTAGAAAAGGATTTCTGAGAAACCTGAAACCAAAAAAATTCCACCATATTAGTGCCAAGGATATTACCTAACTGAATTGCCGAGTTCAAACTTATGCAACAGACTATATCACCAAGCAGTATAACAGAGGATATTTATCACGAGTTGTATAAACATGCAGGCAGAAAACAAGAGGTCGGCGGCACTTACCGCAGAAAGGATAGACTCTAGCTTCTCTCTGGCCTTAGCAGATCTAAATGCACCAATGATGCACACAGTGGTATGTTCCCCACATAGTGCCTCAAAGTTGGAACTAGTCAAAAGAGGTATTTTTTGCCCTTTTGACTCACCTTGCGACTCTTTAGTTTGGCTTGTTGATACTTTTTTATTTTGCTTCTCGAAACTATCGAGTAGGCTAGATATTTCACGAACTGCAGATTTCAGATTTTTCACCGTTATCCCTGTTTTCAAAATTTGCTTCTCCCCATTTGAAAACCAGCCAACCACAGCAGGGAGCGCACCGACTCCCAATTTTTTTACTGATGAACTGGAAGTATCATCTACCTGCGCCGGTATGGAACAGTCATCAGTAAAAATCATTTTCTTTGGAAATAAAGCAGTATTTATATTAGCTGATTGGGTGTAAACAACTATTTACATCTAATTGATTGCTCATAATATCTATCTTCAGTCACAAAAAGTAAACAAACAAATTCACATCTACCAGATGGGAGCAATTTTTTCAGAAACAAGTTTTCGTAAGATAAAAGAAGTATGCCGCATGATAACTTAAGGAAATTTTAACTGTATTCTACCTGGACGTCATAGAAAGCAAATCGTTTATGGTATAGACCACTGATAACTCGCCAAATGACAGGTGTATCTTTCTTTGTGGAAAGAAGCACCACTCTTGGTAAATTTGACCATGCGGACAATGATATATCAAGGTTGCTAACATCCATACGCTTTGAAAACTTCGGCAAATGGTCTACGCAGAAAGATTTCAGTGTCTTTGCATCCAGATTATCATGATACTCCACTAAAGATCCGCTGTCACTTTCTCTATACGAGTAAACAAATATCCTGGGAGAAGTTTTGGGAAACAAACCGTGTTCCTTGCAAAAAGACTTATCTGTTTCGCAGTTAATGCTACCAATCTGTCAGTAAAACAAAACTTTCAGAATATATTTTTGAGCATGGAGTTTTTGAACTAAAGAATGTTGTATTCATACCTCTACTGCACCCGAAAGCATGTTTCCCACTTCCTGCACAAAAGATTCATAATACTGTTTCCCCTTCAGTTTGGAAGAGTAAGCCAACAGCAACCAAACTTTCCCTTTATCAGAGATTTCTTTTTTGAAAATCTGAGAATTGATAACACGTAGCCCATCATCAGAAGTTCTTGAACCAGACTGTGGACTACTTGAACCGCCAAATCCACCCAAAATTTGAACTTCCACCTTGCATATTCCCTCCAAACATATTGGAGAAAATGGTCATTCAATTGAAACCAGACGAGCAGAGCCTCCAGGGCCACCAAATGAAAATGAGAAGGATTGTGAACCCCCTTGCCCACCCATATTCTGCCATCCTTCAGGCCTAAAAGAGAAACCATGTCCATGTGGACCACCACTGCCAGCATATGCATCCCCATTGAATCCCATATTCCCCTTTTCATCACCGTACAAGTCATAGTTTTTTCTCTTCTCCTCATCAGATAAAATCTCATAAGCTGAAGATTACAACAAGTAATAAAACAATCAATATAAACAGACATTGACTCTAACATAATATTACAAATAAACTAAAACTATAACAGTTGATAAATATAAAATAATTCAGCTCAGATTGTAACTGCAGAAATGTAGGAACTAAAGATCTCCAATGACTTACCATTATTTATTTCCTCAAACTTCTGTTGCGCACCCTTCTCTTTGTTTTTGTCTGGGTGATATTTGAGTGAAAGCCTGTACAATACAGCATGATAAGTCTATTTAGAACAGTAATTCCGATTTAAACAGGTAAAGAACATAGGATTGTTGTAATTTACTTGTGGAAAGCCTTCTGAATATCGCGTTGACTCGCCTTTTTATCTACTCCGAGAACCTATCCACAAACCAATATCAAAAATCAGCGCCAAATTTGCAGTACATACAATAATGCTTTGTTTCATATACAATTTTAGCCTTAGCAATTTTGAATCCGCAACATTTCCTTAACAACAAAACACGTCTAATCCTAAAACCCTAATTTCACATCTAGCCCAAAATGTCAACTAACCCTAATCACAAATTTCACTTACCTTGTAAGGATCAACCGTTTTCGCAAAAACTACGAACACTAGCAACGATGCGAAAAGAAGAGCGAAGGTTATCAATGTGGATGAAAAAGACTTCATCATTACTACAACCGAGCTCTGATTCGCGCCGAAATCGATCAAAAACGACGGATTCGACCGGTAGAAGGGAGATTGATTTGGGATCGATGAGAGATAGAGAGAGGATTGTGTTTATATTTTCCCGGGATGGAAAAGTTCTAGACGCTTCTAATGATGTGTTTAGTACACGTGGCATGTTTCGGTAAATACACGATGACTGACCAATTAGATTTCAGAATACACGCATGATTAAAATTTCGCAAAACTCTTTACATTGCAAAACCAATCAGAGTCGCATGTCTCCGTAGTTTTTAGTTGCAGATACACGTGAATGTCAACAAAGCAATCCATAATCTGAAGTGGCCTTAAATGAGACGCCACTAAGAGAAGAGAGGAAAAAGTCAAACCGAACTCTTTTGTAAACACAAGTTTTCTAACGCTGCAGAAGCAAATGTGTCGATTACATGGCCCAAAGTCTATGCACTTGCCAATTCAGAGTAGATGACATTCTTCATGTTTTGCGATAAAGGCCACAGTGCCTAACTGCAAGGGAAAGACTCTTCACATTAACTTGGGGAGTAACTTGGGGAGTGATATTTCCCCAACTAGCAGTCAAATTTGAAAAATAGACTTGACTGCTGTAGACAACCAATAAGGAATATGTAGATGTATGCAAACTATGCATGCACAAAATTTTGACAACATCGGTCTGGTGAGTACCTGCATGAAAAAAGAGTTCAGGTCAGCTACAACAAATCTGAAACCTTATCAATTAAGATAGTAAAAGACAACTTGCATATCGACAGCACCAATAAAACATCACAATTCAGACGAACAGAAAATAAACAAAAAGTGCAGCATAGCATCTTCATTATATTAGAATAGGCAACATTGACACTTGCTGATTTTGACATCATGGGTCATGTTCTATAACAAGACTCTTAACATAAGCCTAGTATTAACAATAGATCTGAACTAGATATATTACTTAGACACCAAATCCCAATGACCTAACTTACCTCTTAACTTGAAAGAGCTAACCATTAAATGAAATGCAGTACTGAATAGCCTGAGTTTAGATAATATAGAACACATCCTAACTCCGAAAATGATATTCCATCAATATGACTTTTCGATGAGCTGCACTGATTCCCATTGGAAGATTAACACTGCTGATTTCAATATATAATTGTAGAAACATCATGAAACTGGATGCATATATGCTTTATGATGCTTTGATTGACCAACGATTCAAATTGACCTATCATATTCTCATAGTTTGACACATTCACAGATATCCCTATGATTTAATTCAAAAGGACTCTGAGAAAAATACAATAAATGAAATCTTTCTAAAAGTAAATACTTTACCACTCTTTCTCCAAGCAGCTTTAGAATACGACATTGAAGGCAAAAACTCAGGCATAAGTTCAATCAATAAACTCAAATGTCTATGGCATCTTCAACACCTGCTTTAGCTGTGCAAATGCAGCAGGATGTATTCTACTAATGGCTGAATTAAAAGACTCTCCATGAAGAGCAGCACATGTTTGAAGATTGTCCCGCAACGATGTCTCTAACGACATTTTATTGATAGGGTCTGAAAGCTTCATCTGGTATAACATTGAAATAACAGTGTAAAAAATTAATCGTAAGAACATAGTAAGCAGTGCCTAATATTCACCTGTCTTTTTCTGAAATCACTAGCAGGCAACCCTTCTCCCTGATGTCCACTGGATGCAAAATTATCACTGCTGGTTCAAATTTGAAAGCTTGTGAAAGTGAACTATATTACTGAATAGGTAAATGAATCATACAAAACATAACGATTTATTTCTTTGACTAATTATTCTAACCTGGACTCTTCCTCATTAGTGTCATCAAACCCCGCTCACAAGTACACTTGTACATACACTGCACAGCAGTAAAAATGCATACATTTTAAACAATACAGCATAGGAATATGTAATTAAAAGTTGACAGTGAGGCAGATACCTCAATATCTGATCAAGTTTATCAAGAACTTGAGGCAGTCTTAATGTGAGAATGATTGAAAGTGCAAAGCCAATAGTTTTCCTTTGGATCGAAGAAACATTGTCAACCTGCCCCAAGGGGAAATAAATACTTACATAAACAAGCACATTTTCAACCATGTAAAACAGGCAGGTTTGAAGTGCGCCGTGTACATTCAATGTACAAGTTCCACTGACCTCAAGCCATATATCAACTAAACAAAGAAGAATGTTCTCTGTAACAGAAACTCCAGCTGTCTGGAGAGTTAATATAAGAGCTGGATCTGAAGTTAACTGTGCTAAATAGTTGGAGTTCATCACCAATAGCCTTGCAAGTATCGAAGCTGAAGAGGCTCGTACAGCGGTCCTTGAAGGATTATGGTCAGCTCCACCGCTCAAAGATATGACAACAAGTTTCTAGAAATTTAAACTATGAAATAAGGTCTTTCTCTTAGAATTTAATAAGAAAAAAATTGGATGCTTATCCGTTACCTGCAAGGTACTGTTTATCAAGGGGGGCACTTCCATAGGATAACACTGAAACAGAGACATAACAATGTAGTGAGGTAATCAACAATATGTATTATAGAAGTTAAGAAGATTCTATGAAAACAGACTTAAATTGACAGCGAGTGAGGAGATGAGCATACAACAAATTACCTGAATTAAAATGTCAACTATTGGAAAAGTTGACAACAGACCATTATCATTCACATTACCAACAATCAAATCGAGAATTTTGGCAATGCTGGTAGCGTGCATGTTCAGAAAATCAGATCCACCTAACAATATGTAATCTTCAATTATCTTTAAGGAAATCTGCGACAGTGTAGTACCACAATCAATTATCCAATTGATTAAGGTAAACCCGCAGGACAAGACAACCAATGAGTACAAAATGAACAGAAATTACTCTCTATTTAGGTATTGGAATTGGGGAAAAGAAAATGAAATGGCTGCTGTTTGTGAAGATAATTCCACTTGAAATTTTTGGTGAAATAGTTTGTAACAAGTTTATTTATTCTCACTTTCCTTAAAATGCCGAACACTTACTCATTCTCCCTCAATTTTTTGCAATCCTTCAGATTTTCCATTACCAAACAACGCCTAACAAAGTAAGATTGTTTAAACTTGGGTAAATTGCCAAATTTACATACCTGCAAATACTCAAAGCTTCTCTCTGTAATTCCCACTAAACATGGGAAACAACTTGATAATTGTGGAACCATCGAAGGAGCATGAGACATGGTGGCGTTCCACAACTGCAACATGAGAAAGAGCGTGAGAGATACTGGCATAGCAATCTTTCTGAAGTTATATTTATACATTTTTTGGGTACACAACAAAACATGAAGCCTAGCGTTAAGTACCAACCAGCATGCTGTCTTCGAGAAGGTTGAGCTCATCTGGGCTATTTATATCAATCCCCTTTTGTAAAATTGGCAATAAAACACTATAGCAGATTGGTGACTGATATCCAAGAACAACAACGAGGTTCTTTAGTGAGGTGAGAAGTTGGATCTGCAAAAGGCTTTCACCAGAAGATTCTTCCCAAACCTGGTATACAACAGTAGGCAGTTTTATCAAGGGAATAACATTTCTTTTGATTGACTAATGAGACAAAAAATCAACTTATCAAAGGATGAGAATCTCAGATACGTATGACATTAAGAGCAAGAGGTTCAGCATCATTATTTTGATGATCAGACCAAAAATAAGTAGCACGAATATAAGAGCCGCGTCAGCAGAAAAATACTGCATCAATTTGCAATAATACCTTCTGAAAAAATGGAACCAGTTTATTTGCAAAGAGATTCACTTCACTGATATGACCAATGAGGACTGAGATCAGATTCAAAACTTGCACCTGAGAGAATGATAAGAAGAAACATTCAATGGTGAAACATAATAATCTGCCCAAAACCATTGACACTGTTAACGCTAATTCAACACCTTAATACATAAGATCTACGCACATTAGAATTCATGAGGTCTGGGCTTTTATCTGGGCGCATTTGAAGAAGTTGAAATTATTAATAAGAATCATGATCCATACCTTTGAATCAAATTCCTGGACATCATCTGCCAACTGGAA
Organism: Sedum album; assembly: GCA_006409495.1. Lineage (NCBI taxonomy): Eukaryota > Viridiplantae > Streptophyta > Magnoliopsida > Saxifragales > Crassulaceae > Sedum > Sedum album. The sequence goes on from QZGG01000090.1 coordinate 275,404, forward strand.
ACATAAATCCCAACAAGGGGGAAGAAGATCTATAAAATCACGTTCAGAGAAACCTGCATCTTGAACATGCATACCCAGAGAGCGACAAGCTGCAAGCTGGTTGCATGAGTAAGGAAATTAATTCTTGTTATCATGCTTTTATACCTAAATAATATAAACAAAGAATTAACAGCGTGTGCATACCCGCACAGACAAATCTTTGTCCTGAAGCAATCTGATCAAAGCACAGTAAACCGACCTCTTGATATCATCTTTGACCTACACCATAGGTGTAAATGTAAGATGTACTGGTTATCCTCTAAGTGACTCTTAACATTTCTATGAATCTTCCTTTGTTGTCAACTGATGCAAATATTTAGACATGAGACTGCCCATATTATTAATTAACTCAACAGGTTGCTTAAACATAACTTACCAATAAATGTTGGCTCAGTTAAAAACAATTAAAGTAAACTCATTAGATACCCATGGTGTACATAAAGACTCGTTATGCTAACGCTGCTTGTGGAAGTGCGAAAGAAGTGAATATCACGAGAAAATTGTATTACATATAAAAGGGGAATCAGTGTTCTAAAGGAGACATGTAGGCGAGTGATTTTCTCTTAGACAATGAGCCAATGGGAAAACGGCTTTTTTATTTGAGGCGAGCCCAGTCTGAAAGGCGAGGACCTTCGTCGCATTGGTGTGCCCTTGAATGGAAATATGTAACCATGATCGCATGTAAAACACTGAAATGACTTTTTGAATCCCACTATTTTATTCAGCCATTAATATTATAACTTAACTTTTATTACTAACTTTTCTTTCAGTAAAGTCAATTCTTCTCTTAAAATGTTGAGCATTTCCAACTGAAAAGTCGCTTTAATAGGTTAGAAACACATCGACATAAGAAACAACATACGCTGTCTATACCTCAGATACCCATTGCCCAAGTATGAGAGCAACTTTCCGACGGATGATGCGTAGGTTTGGATGGTCATTTGAGAGTTCAATGGTCAATGCACCATTAAACCTGAAAGATACACATTGACTTAAAACAGGTATCAAAAACCCACTTTTAAAATAAACAGATAAATTTCACATGGGTTTTAATGGGAGACATAGCAATCGGTTACTTTTTACAGGAACACATTTTCGGATGCACTAACAATAACTAATATCTAATGTGACCTCAACACATTAATTTTAAAATACATTAACTAAGAATAAACACTAAGCCAACAACGTACATGATATGCCAATGAGTCTAACTAGAAGTCTAACCTAATTAGGAATCTAACCTAATTAAGATTCTAACCTAATTTGGAAGCAGTGAAGCACACACCAACTAATAACTCAACATACATAACAAAATACATGTGATACTCTGAGGAAAAATATTGAAAGCATATCACATGACTTGTATCTTGTAAAAACATAGCCAGCAAGATACTAGCCATCGGATTAGAACATATTACACCAATCAGTATTCCATAACTAACTCAGACAGTGGGGGAGAGACATACCAATCACTGAAACTCAAGTGACTTGAAAGCTCATAATACACATAGGCAGCAGCTCCATATGCAGCATCTTTAAGGAGCAATTCTGGAGTAATCTCAGATACAGAAGTCGGACAGCCAGCCATTGCTTCTTTAAGTATGGAAACAACAACAGGACCGAGGAGCTGAAAGACAAGAACGCATCCTAAGCAATCATGTTGCAAGCTTTAGACATGATTAGTAAGGCAAAAACGGAATTATTATTGCTCACTTGACTGTGTGTTTCAAACAACACAATATAGAGTGCTTCGGCACAGGGTCTCAACTTTTCTGACCACTGTTCCATATCCTGCTCATGGTGAAATGATTCAGGATTCTGCTGCCAATCTTCTAGATCCCTTTGAGATAGGACAAAGTACCTGCATAAATATCATGATATATTGCTCAGGAAAATGAGCATAAACTATACATCATCGTGTATAAAATTTATATGCTGGATATTATTTTCCTTTCTAATACTCTCACTACCTAATAAACATTGTGACCTTCCACATGGTTACTTAATGGTCCAATTACTTACTATACTGATCATGAAGAAAAAACAATCAAAAGAATGACTTTCATTTTATTTTTTCAACGTGGCATTCACTCAGAATGTCAACCACGATTACCTTCTTATTAATATGTTGCATAACAGGACAATCCGTTCATTGGGCAAAAGAGATGCAAGGATACCACTAATTGCATTAGACATGGTCTTCTTCTTTTGATCTAATGTCACAGCATTTCCATCCATTACACGACCAGTTATGCTTGGTCTGTATTCCTTACACTCCAATATGTTCTTTAACAAGACCATACATTGGATAAGGAATTGCTCATACGCAATGATATCTGGCTCTGGATTTATTATCTTATTTAAACAGAAATCCATTACGGGTGGTAGCACACCCTTGTCTCCAAACGAATAAGGATGCCTTCCCATCATTGCAACTAAAACCTTCATTAGTTTAGTGCATGCCCTATTTGTGAATTCCCAGAGCTTTTGTTGCTGTTCTCGAAATACTGAGTCTGGAAAATATATACTAGGTAAGCGAATAATAACAAGTTTCCATACTCCAAGTGAAAATAATATATTACATTTTGCATTCTGCAAAACCAGAATGGAAGCGATAGAATGGTAAAAATCAAGTGATCAGATACATAAGAAGCTGTTCAAAAGTATGGTTATTTGTTTCATTTCTCTAGTTACATATTGGTTTTCATTTTGTAGATGGGACCATGGGATAGAATTCAATGCACGAATTTGGCAAGATAACTTATAAGCTGACAAGTTTAAGATATATGGGCAAGGCAAGAGTGCATGCCACACTTTCAGGCTGCACAGGAAGCTTTGAACCACAACTAACCAATGTATATTACACCAACATAAGCTTTACTGTTGTCTGTAAAGCTGATGAGTACTAATTTAATATATTATCAATACTTGGACTCTCGCACATTCCTAATTTCAAATGTGAATCTCAACCTAATTGTCTACAAGACAATAGCTATGGATGTGTATGCCCTAGTTTGGTTTAGAGAAAACTAGTGGCACATAGGGAATTTAGGGAAATGAGATTGTGTTTAAATCGTCAAGGAAAATGGAAACAAAATAAAGGAGCAAATATAAACTTTTACGCTCAGTATGTTCATGGGATATCTTTTCCACATACATTTTGCATTTTGTTATACAAACGGAGGGTGTAATGTTGATGTTTGTGTATTTACTAGAAATAAAATGTAGAAGAATATAAGAACAAAAGAATATTAAAATCAAGAAGGGAAGATTCTCACAATATGGAAGAAAGGATTGAATGGCATTCAGCAACATAGGTGCAACGTCTTTTAGCGGTTGAACTTCCTATTAAATTGAGAATGCAATCAACAAGTTGACTCCCCAGTAAAGGCAAATCCCAATATTGAAATCGCAATGACAAGATATTACCTGCAGGCAGTTTGCATCACTCTGAAACCCTGATATAACTAATTGTCGGATTATCTTCAGGCACAATAACCATCTCTCACATATTAGGATAAGATCTTCAAGTTGCTGCTGTGCAGAAGTGGAATTTAGGCTCTGGGATATTGCAGAGAAACTTTGCAGGATGATTGTAACATCACTTTGCCAAAGGTGCCAGCTGTAATCAAAGAAACGAGACGATATCTGGCAACAAATTGTGAATTAACTTTCAGATGCAGTCAAAGAATTAGAGTAACACAAATATAATTTTGTTTGGGTTTCAGGAGTTATCCGTCCACAACTTAACAAGTAACAGTAGTTCACTCATCAATTACCTCGGCAAAATTTCTCTGATCTGATGTGAGTCGTTTGCTGGACAATTCTTTTAATGCACGGAAAAAAACCATGCATATTCTGTGGGATGTCAAGGCATCGGCTGACTGAAGTTTTTGAGCCAACACTGTAAAGAGATCTGGCCTGAAACATATAAATACGACGTTATTTAAACATTTTGGATAAAATTATATTATATAAAGAGATAGTATAGAGAAATGTTTGAAGTTGTCTAAATTTGAAAACTATTCCAACCCATATAGACAGCATCTCAGCATGGTGCTGAAATTGAAAAGACAAAATTATGCAGTGCGTAAAGCAATTTGAAGCCACTCAGGCTTCTCTGACTCTTATACATATGCTAATGATGTGATGTCACCCAAAAGGACAGCAAATTTCAATGTATAACTCGGAGAAGATATATAAGGGGTTTAAGGTATTTACCATTCTTTTGGATAGTCAATCCGAGCAACCTTTGAGATAATCACAGCCAATGAAGTAGCTATCTGTGTTACAAAATACATGTTGGATTAAAAACTTAATTATGGGCAATTGTCCTCTTTAAGAAGTGTTGTCCGAACAACTTACTCCGCATTTTCTCATGTGTTTTACGCAACAATCAATATTAAAAGCCAAGATCCAAAAGAACAAACAGAAGAACAGTACATAACTCGTAAAAAAACAATACCTGTGAATTCTCTTCTCTGAAATGTGATAAAGCTTCTGCCTCAGATGAGCTTTCTCCTCATTGCTTATGCCTCTGAAAGAGTAATTTTAATTTTGAGAGTTTCATTTGGTATCAAATACTGAACCATAGCAATAGCATTTCCCTTAATAATAAAAAGATATACATAAATGAAAATATATAATCATCTTGACTAATCAGACTACACTATGTTTCAACACTCTTGAACCGCGACTCGGAATAAAAACCACTTGAGATAGTAAAAATTATTCACAGCATTCCAGTATTACACTCACACTGAGTTCCGGCGGTTTCTCCAGTATCTATTGATGCTATTTTTAAAGTACAATGAAGCCATCAATCTCACATCCACTTGAGCAACCAAATCCTCAGCCGTAATCAACTCCTAAAAACAACACAACAAAGCCTCTTACACTCTTCACCTTACATCCTAAAAAATGAAAAAACCTACAAAAAATCAACAGTACCAGTAAACAAGAGCAGAAACCAGGCCTATTCTCCGACTCCAAAAGCGTAGTCTCAGCCGGTTTACGGACGCTAACATCACCACTCAACGAGTTCCTCAACAGCATATACATTGCTGGCAAGTCTGCAGAAGAGAACGCCATATTTCTCCAAAAAGCTCCCTTCCGCAACCCCAACCTCACTCACCTACAAAATCGGCACACACTAAAATAGTAATAATAACAATCAGATCCGATCGGAGAAGTGGCGAAGATTTGACGGATTGTAAACGGAGATTGGGCGATTGTGGGAGTCGGGGATTTGGTGTTTAGGGATTGAAGATGAAAAGATCGACTGCTGCGAATTGATTGGGTTAAGAGAAAAGGAAACGGTGACGAATTGAATTGGTTTTGAGCACAGAAAATGCATTCATTCATACGCTCCGCCGAATCGCCGATACTTCGTTGATATTTTATTTAATAGTGAATGGTCCCTGAAGATTCGAAAGTTACGTACACAGCCCCGAACTGATTTATACAAGCATTTTTCTTTAGGAAAATAATTCACTGGTTAAATATCAATAACATCTTACAGATCATGCCAAGTACCATTTCACTGAATTATACATTTGGGGTTTGCAATTGGCACAAGGCAGAGTCAGCTACACATCAAGGAAAGTGTAGACTTCCACTCGGTAGAGATTGGCATTAAGCAGCTGCGAGCTGAACATGCATAAACTAAGACCCGAGGCTTTCTCCATTTCCATTGACTATTCCTGAAGTTTTTATCTTTTTGCTAACTAAATCCTTGAGTTCTATTTCGCCTGGGAATCTCTTCTCTTGAAGCTTTGAAAATACCTGTTTTCAAGATAAAATAGAGTGAGAAGCTTACAGTGAATGAAAGAAGTTTTTAAAGCATTTAACTTCATATGGTGTATGGACAAGCAATAAGCTTTCAATGGATTGACTATCATTGAAAGCTTGAAGAGTAAGAGGTACCAAAAAATTTCAACATAGATTGATGTTTACAACCAATTTTCTGCTGTACAAAAGTATAAATTGATAAAAATAAAGAGAATATGGACGGGGTTAAAAGACCATAAGCCTGTGATACTTCAGCTGTTAAGGTAGCATTTGAGTTTCCTCACAAGGAAATGCTTACAGCTGATATAAATGAGGTGGAAGGAAGTGCTTAAAGTCTTTACTCTTGGCCTACTAATGTGACTTTAAAATTAAAACAACCATTATTCTCTAGCTATAGCAAACTCTATGATGTCTTCATTCATGAGGTTATACTAAGGTTGAATTTCTAATGTTAAGAAACCACTGAACACGGGACTATAATCGCCTTAACTTGTGGATTTTATAACTTATAAGCTACTAAGGCAGTTCATAAAATGCTTCCCAAAACTGAAACAAGGGTTATTTTCCTTTTATCTTGAACCCAATAAACACAAGGGAGCGGACCGTTGCACCATTTAATGTACACTGATGCGAGAATGTAATAAGTTATAAGTCTATCCTATCGAGTTGTGTGTGACAATATATTATCACACTACATTTAAACTAAAAATAACTTACCAGCGCCCCATTGCAGTATACTTCAAATGCGCCAGAACTCTGCAGGAACGACTGAAAGAAGTTCCCAAGAAGCCACGTGGTAGAAATAGTACCAAACCTATTTGCTTTCAGCTTGAGATACCACGGAGGTGGCACTGCATACCCCAATCTCGAAAATAAATGTTCTCCTCCCATCATCACCCCCATCATTCCAAATTGAACAACTGGACCACTTTACTGAGCAAGCGTTTCGGTAATGTAGGTGGGTAATTTTCAAGCGCAACATTAATTCCAGGGAATTCTCTTAACAACATATCTCTAAATTTCACCGCATTTCCCCTGCAAAAATTCAAAACACCACAACAAGCTCATCAGAATAAAAAACAACAATTAAAATCAAGTGAACAAAAATTCTATAAAAAGGTTACTTGTAAGAGCAGGAGGAGCAGAATCTGATCAACACAGTGTTACCAGCTCCAATTCCAGTAACCGCCTTCTGCAAATCAAATATCGCAAATCAGACAAACTAAAATGAGTCATTTTGAATTACGTAGATTCTGACTGAGTGAATCGATTGGAGATACCTGAGTTGGGATATTTAGGGTTTGGGGTGGGAGGGGATGATGATCATGCGGATGGTGAGATGGATGATGGTGGTGTGGAGGAGGTTTGGGAGGGGGAGGAGTGAAGAGATTGAAGAGATCGGAGCAGAAGAGGAAAATTGGAAGTCCGAACAGAAGGAGATGAGCTCGATCCATACCTACGGAGGAGACTCGCAACCCGAACCAAACGAGTTGTGCGGATTCACGGCCCTGTAACATTTCTTAAATATTACATCCACGCCCCTAAACTAGCATTGACAATCAAATTGGCCACCGTATTTTTTTAATTTAAAATATTAATATTTCAAAATTATATATTTTTGGATCCGATAACGCGCACTGACATTTGCTGCGAGTATAAAAACAAGCTGCACTGGTCAACTATTCTATGGGTTAATTCCTTCTTATCAAGAATTTTGGATTGAGCTTAATGCATGCAGATGTAGGCTGATGCAATGGAAGCATTTTCATTACCAAAACTAAAGCTCATTTTAATGAGTGTCTTTTGATAGCTGTGCAAAGCATATGACTTGAGAGTTGTTATGCTTCAACAAAACATATAACAATCTGATCCAACGTTAAATTATCATGAAATGCATGAGATCCTAGAATCACTCTCTTGACATGTAACAACAAACGTTAAGTTCGAGAAGAAGTCGGCACGATACATGTTACTCCACTTCCACACGTGCGATGAAAGCGACGATGCACATAATAAAAGAACCCTTAAAAGACATGCATGTGAGCATCTCACAGTTCATGCAGACAACATTCACATGTTTATCGGCGGCCGTCATCTCCTCCGCCAACTTCATGCTTCTTCAAATAACACAACGTGTTTCAATCGAGTGAGCCAAACCACGTGATATTGTAAGCAGACTTGGATCGCCATAAATACGTAATATACTTTCTTGCTTCCGACGACGTATCACAGCAACACTATATATAACTAAGATCTTTGCTTCTTCTCTTGCAATCTCAGTAAAGTTCTATACAACAATGTCGAAATGGCCGGAGCCAGTGATCTCAGTCCAAACCCTCTCCAACATGGCAACCATTCCTCATCAGTATATCAAGCCGGCCTATGCAGGACAGGCCAAACTCTCTCCCAGTCAACTTTCACGATATTATTACTTCAATCCCTGTTGTGAACTTATATGTTCAATGACGATCCATTTTTACGCAAAGATGTGATGGATACTCTCAACAAGGCGTGTCGTGAATGGGGATTCTTCCAGGTCGTTGATCATGGAGTTAGCCATCAGTTGATGGCGGAGACTTTGGAGATTTGGCATCACTTTTTTAAGCTGCCTATGGAGCTGAAGCAACTACATGCAAACTCGCCAGCTACTTATGAAGGTTACGGCAGCCGTCTTGGAGTTGAGAAAGAGGCCGTGTTGGATTGGTGTGACTATTACTTTCTTCATTTCTATCCTCTTGCTGTTAGAGATTCAAGTAAATGGCCTGCCTTCCCCACTTCATGCAGGTAAATATCACCTCTGTATAAATTTATTCTCATGTATCCGTTACTGTCCGACTAACCCGTAATAATTTCGGCCAAAAGGGAGGTTTTAGCAGAGTATGGTGAGGCGTTGGTGGAGCTGAGCAAGAAGCTGATGAAGGCCTTTTCTTTAAACCTTGGTTTACAACCAGGGCATCTGCTAGAAGCATTTGGAGAAAATAGTGCATGTTTGAGGGCAAATTTTTATCCGAAGTGTCCACAACCGGATCTGACACTCGGCCTCTCATCTCACTCTGATCCCGGCGGCCTGACGCTGCTCTTAGCCGATCAGAATGTTGCAGGCCTCCAAGTGCGGACAGGGGATAAGTGGGTCACTGTCAAGCCTCTGCCAAATGCTTTCATCGTCAACCTTGGGATCAGATTCAGGTCTGTACTGTATATCCTTCTGTTCTCCACTAGCCTCAATATGGTATAAAGGAACTCATGTGGCTCTTTCTGTGTAGATTCTGAGCAACGGGCTGTACAAAAGTGTAGAACATAGGGCCACAGTGAATTCTGTATATGAGCGTATATCAGTTGCATTCTTCTACAACCCACAAGGTGATATTCCTATCAAGCCAACAGATGAGCTTATTAGGATCCAGCCTTCATTATAATTATCCATCTATGACTTCAACCGAGTATAAGGTTTTTATCAGGCTCAAGGGCCTAAATGGCAATCCAAGTCGAGTA